>CAUYSK010012080.1:0-85963 GCA_963575035.1 Avahi laniger | reverse complement strand
CTATATATTTTTAGCTGTCCAATTAATTTCTTTCTAATTTTAGTAGAGACGGGGTCTCGCTCTTGCTCAGGCTGGTTTGGAACTCCTGAGCTCAAACAATCCGCCCGCCTCGGCCTCCCAGAGAGCTAGGATTACAGGCGTGAGCCACCGCGCCCAGCCAAAAGTTCCGCTCTTGAATAAAGACTACAGTCGCTAAATAACCCACCTCAATTTTTAAAAGCATATTCTCATTGTTGCAAATTCCTAATTTAAATCCTAAATTTGCAGATTTGTAAATGCTACATCCCTCCCTCTTTTCCATAGTTTTAAATTCCTTGAGGTCGGGAATGAGTCTCATTCTCTCTCTCATCTCTCACAGTGCCTGACACAATGTTGGGCACAATTGTGTACGATAAGTACCGTTTGGTTTATAGCTTAGGTGTATTTTCTCCGATTCTCTAGCAGTAAAGAAAAAATGACAGATGACCTCCTATGAAATCATGCTCCATATAAAGATCATATAGTATGTAATTGGAGTCTACGATCATTTACTTGCAGTAGATTTTCATCTTTTGTCTATGTGAACATAGATAAGAAGGAGAGGTGCTTTGGCTGCTTGGTGGCACTGAGGTCTTGATAAAAATTCAAAAGAAAAAGAGAGAGATTAAAGGTCAGTTGCTACCCAAATTTTGTTACTGACTTGACACAGACGTGACATTTAGATATGGTACATGCTATCAATAGTTCAATCTTTTCGAAGAAATTTTGCAGCTTTGCTTTTATTTTAAACACAATTGCGCTAGGTGGAAGAGGAGGAGTATATGATAGGGCAGAGAGCACTAGTACTCATTAATATGAATGACACCTGACATAGGCTATTCATTGAATATTGGCAACAGTATCCTTTGCACAAGAGATTTAGAGAGGTTGGAGAATTTGCCCAACGTCACATGACTGGTAAGAGTAAAACTAGGCTGTGTCTAAAGTTCATGCTCTATTATATTAAGGAGGACTTTAGCAGATGGCACATCCTGATTATTTGAAAGTCACCAACATTTACAAAAAAATTATATAGTAATAAAAGTTGGTTTATTTAGAATTCTAATAATTGCAGTATGTGTCCATAAATCCCTACTAAAACCATCTGAGATAGGCCACCTGAGGGAAAAAGCCCAGGTATGGAGGCTTTGGATTCAGGCTTTACTTTGTACAGGCTGCTACCTTGGCTAAGGTAATCACCCTCTCTGAGCCTCCTGTCGGCCTCTGGGGGTTGCGTGGGATAGCATGTGCAAGATCACGGAGCTTGGCATACACTCAAGCACACAAAATGTGTTAGAGTTTTCAAAAACATTAATACTGAGACATCAGCTATACAACTTGCTGCATAAATGTGCACTGTTGCTCTTGGAGATGCTACTGTAGGGTAGTTACATCTACCAACCTGCTCCACCTAGATGGAGTCAGGGAGGTTTTGCTGAGAAAGCTACTCACAGGAAGGCAAAATATAGTTAAGATGAAATGTGACCATTTATGGAGATAATGTGAAAATTAGAAATAGAGCTTTATCAAAGATCTTCCAAGCAGAGAAGTATCCGGTGAAAAGTGCAGTCAACATATGTTAATTGTACTTTCATGAGTTTAGCTTATCAGTAACCTGGTTCCTGTGTCTTAACTGATAAGGAAAATGGGAGGTTATTAACAAGGGGGTGGCTGTTATACGTAGTGTCAAGCTATTAGAGAAATTGGCTTTCAGAGTTAATAAACTGTGTTCTCGGAAGTTGAGGAAGAAAGAGCTCAAGTACAACTCACTGGTGGTAAGTGCCTTTGGGGTATTTTTCACAGATACTTTGATCTCAAAGGGAACAGAATTTTTACATACAAATTTAAGTTAAAAATAATTGTTATCAATTTTGCTTGTGAGAAAAATTGTATTACCAATAGGAGAACCAAGTTGTAGATTGATGGAATCCTTGAAATCTTGTTTCTGTAATATGGATCTTTGGTCTAATATGTTGGACAAGGTCTGGCTTGAGGGTGGGGAAGGATGAGGGCTTTGTTGTATACAAAGAGAGTGCTCACATTCCAGAATTATTCTTTCTGGAATCCACTGAGATTCTGAAGTGAAATCTACTCAGATGGCGGAGAAGGAAAAAGAGCTAATGAAGGGAGGAGCTGCTCGCCAAGAGGGGCGAGGGGAGGCGTGCAAGGGGGGAAAACAGAGCCCTCCGAGAGGAGGAAATATAGGAGGGAGATGAGCAAGGACGCAGGAGGGTGAGTGCTGGTCTTTTTGGAGGGCTAGGGAGAGGGGGAATACGTGATTTAAGTTCACCTTTGTCGCTGATGCCTGCTTTGAACCTCTGGTCAATCCTCCATTCTCTTTCTCTCTAAAGGCTGCCCAGCAGAGTGTGTAGAGCCACATGTGGCAAAACTGACCCCAAAGCCTTACCCACTGAGTGTCAATTTTTCCTTATAATTTGCTCTAGGCATAAAGAAATGGGAGATGTGATTTTCTCTGGCTATAGAAGTTCTCCTACCCGATCCTGAGGCCAAACTATTCATGTGCCATTGCCGCAAATTCCCATTCTGGACATTGTTCTCCCGGCTATTCCTTGTGTAGTATTTGAGACAGAAAGCTCCGGACTTTGCAAATCTGCATTTAATTCCTGCTCTTAGAATTATTTGCTGCACGACTCTAGGCAACTCATCTAATTTCTTTAATTCTTGGGTTCCTTGCCTATAAAACCTGCAAATTAGTACTAACATCAAGCTCAGAGGGTGGTTTCTAAAGATTAAACAGATATAAAGTACTGAGTGGGGTACCCAGGTAAGAGTCAACACTTAATACTGTCAGACCTCATCATTGTCGTTATTTTTTTCTTTTCTTTCTTTTTTTTCTTTTTGAGACAGAGTCTCACTCTGTTGCTCGGGCCAGAGTGCTGTGGTGTCAGCCTAACTCCCAGCAACCTCAAACTCCTGGGCTCTAGCAATCCTTCTGCCTCAGCCTTCTGAGTGGCTGGGCCTACAGGCATGAGCTACCAGGCCCAGCTAATTTTTTCCATATATTTTTAGTTGTCCAGCTAATTTCTTTCTAATTTTAGTAGAGATGGTATCTTGCTCTTGCTCAGGCTGGTCTCGAACTCCTGAGTGCAAACAATCCTCCCGCCTCAGCCTCCCAGAGTGGTATGATTACAGGCATGAGCCACCGTGTCCAGCCCATTATTTTTTTCTTTATCTGTTCTGGGAACTTCTGTCTCTGGGCCCTGCAGACAGACTGCTGTGGCTGGGCTGATTTGAATGTTACCAAATCCCCAGCAGGACCTGGGATCGTCTCCATTCTCCAATGGGTTGTTTAGGTGAGGAGGTTGGTCCCAAAGTATTTTTCTACCTGCTGCCTCTGTGCTATGGCCCCACAGCTCAAGCAGATCTGGAATGTCTTTGGTTTTCTAGACATTTGCTTTTACTGTAGGAGAACTCTTCATTCATGTCCTTCAAAATATTTGCCCTGTACTCATGAGGGTCTATATTTCTCTGCCCTCCCTTCTATCCTTGCCAGTTTTCTGTGAGTGCAGAGGCAGACAGCTGAAAAGGAGAGACATCCAAGGTTGGGGAGACTTTGAGCCAGGCTGACATCCATAGCCAAGGAAGAGCAAACGCAGTCCTGAGGGTGGGACACAATGCAGGAGTCCTCCAACAGTGGAGCTAGAATCGTGTGAGTGTATGCGTGTGTGTTTGTGTGTGCGCACATGTAGTAGAGTCCTAGTGCAGGATGGGGGGAAAGGTTGACCGGTGTGTAACAAAACTTCAACTGCAACCAAGAATCCAGTTCCCAGAAAGAGGGAGGAGAAGGGCTAGGCAGGCTGTCTGAATTCTGAATAGGGGCTGAGGCCTGGGCTCAGACACAGAGGGGAATGGAGAAATGGGGTGACGACAGGGACCTGGACTAGGGCTGGGGAGGCTGCAACTTTTCTGGGACACATTTGTCCTTAGCACACTTGGAATAACATAGCAGCAGCAACAGTCATCATTTACTGAGACTGTTATGTGTCAGACCCTGAGCCAAGTACTTTCCATACACCAACCACATCCTGCCCTTCTTATGACAATATTGTGAAGTAGGGATGGAGCCAAGACTGGCTGACTCAAATCCTGAGCATCCAGCTCCTGCTGGTGAGGGCCCTGGGCTCCTGCAGCAACACTGGGCTGGGTCTGCAGGACTGGCCCTGGAGCCAGGTGTGGCCGGGCCCCAGGTGGAAGGGGAGGATGTCCTGACGGAAAAACGCAGAGTAAACCTGGTGTACACTAAGGTGTGACTGAGATTTAGACAAGATCTTATAACTTATTCTGAGATGGGTTGGGAATTTTGACACTCGCAGACACTATCCAAAACCACTTATGTCTTTTGACAACTTTCTTAAGCAGGATTTGAGTGTGGATATCGGCTACCAATTCTGAGCACGTAGCTTGGCATCAAGACTTCCCTGTGCCTTCCTCTCAGTAGCCTTGTAGGCGAGCGTGATGCAGAGACTGAGGACTGAGTCACTGAGCACTGGAGCTGCACCCTCTGGGCCACAGGGCACCCAGTCAGGCTCCCAAGATGGGGGTGTGTGCCCTGAGAAAAAGGAATGGCGAGATGAGGATGCACCCGGGAATCCTGGTCACTCTACCCACTCCTCACTCTCCCTGCCCACCCCCAGGACCCAGTCAGCACTTTCTTAAAGTCCTCTTCACCTGGGTCCTTAGGTGATGAGAAAATATTACCCACCCTACATTGCAAGTTTGGCTGAAAAAATGCCACACTGTATCCAAGTGTCTTCAATTCACCATCTGAGCAGAAACCTCTAACTCTTAAGAAAATCAGAGTCTTGACACCCGCATTCAGGACAAGTATCCTTGGGTTTCAGGACTGTAGGAACAGTGAGCATGGAGGTGAATACTGAGCATTTGGTTGGGAATTCCCTCTTTTTTTTTCTCTTCTTGAGCAGAGTTCTGATAGATTTTTGGGTTATGATGTTCAAAATTGCTTTATCTACATTTTGACTTTTTTTTTTTTTTTTGAGTAGTGGTTTCTGGAAATTTCAGCCACCTTATCCCCTGACAAACCTCTGTTAGATCATCATGGATGTAGACACCAACTCAGAGAAATTATGTTGGAGGAATGTTCTAGGTAACTAGCTACTATGCAAACCAAATAATCTTTTCAAAATATGGCTTACACTAAGATTTTTAAAACTAAGACATTCTTAAATCATGGTGACCAAACAAATGACTTTGGAATGGGTTTAGCTCCTGCTTTCATTAAGGGGTATTCTGGGGAAATGAGAGGTTCAATGTAAACATGGCTCCTTTCGATTTTTCTGTTTTCTCTGTCCTTTGTCCTCCTTCCTCTCAATCTGCCAGTGATGGTTTGTGCCTCTGACCTCTGGGTCAAATCCAGGGCTCACTTACCCACCTCTTATTCCTACTTCCACCTTTAAAATGAAAATATTTTTTTATTTTTTTATTTTTTGAGACAGGGTCTCACCCTGTCACCCAGGTTGGAGTGCAGTGGTGTGATCATAGCTCACTGCAGCTTCCAACTCCTGGGCTCAGGTATCCTCCTACCTCAGCCTCCCAAATATTTGGGACTACAGGTGTGTGCCACCGTACCTAGATAATTTGAAAGCATTCTTAAATCTGAAATTCATATAAACAAAAGGATTCAGTTCGGTAAACATACATTTGGAGAGGACATTAAAATCCTCATGTGTACCCAGAAATAGACTCTTCATTCATTTTTTCCCATTTGAAATGTATTTACTGAGGATTTCCTCTGAGGCGAACATAACAGATAGTACACACAATGCATCAGTCAAGTATTCAGTATATTAGAAGGTTATAAATGCCATGAGAATAAATCAGGCAGGGTAAGGAGGATTGGGAGTGCAGGGTCAATGGTAAGGGGATGATGGGCTCACTATGGAGGTGACAAGACTGGACTGGCACGAGGAAGTGACATCGATGCCTGGAGGAAGAGAAGCCAAGATGGGGCAGACAGGTCTGAGCTCGGGGTGTTCTAGGAATAGGAAGGACAGGTATGTGCTGCAGAGTGAGGGTGGGGGGCATAGAACGGTGAGAATCAGGATGGGGGGCCCAGACCCCAGAGGGTCTTCTTGTCCATTACAAGCAATTTGGCTTTCACTGGGTAAAAGGGGAGGTTTGAGGAGAGGAGTAATGTGAAAGTATCACCCTGGCTTCTGCTGTGAAAGTCAATTATAGCAGGCAAGGGAGAGACCAAGGAGTGCTGTGCGAGGCTGGCGCAGTAATCCAGGCAAAAGATGGGGGTGGCCTGGACCAGCAGAGGCGGCCATGAGAAGTGGTTACGAGGTCGAGTTCCGGCTATGTCTGGAAAGTGGATCACTGGGACTTGCGGATGGATTGGGAGTGATGTGCTGGACAAAGAGGTGTTAAGGCTGCCTCCAAGGATTTTGGTCTGTGCAGCTGAAAAAAGATGGAATTGCCATCAACCAAGGTGAGAAGGATTGTTGGAAGAGAAGATTTTGGTAGGAAGAACAGATTAATTTTGAGATGTCTGGAATACAGACAAGTGAAGGTGTCCAGTCGGCAGGTGGTATCTGAGTCTGAAATTCAGGGGAAAAGTCTGGATGGCAGGTTTAACCATGAGAGTGTAATCAGCACAGAGGTGGTGTTTAAAACCAGCAAACTGGATGACATCATGAGGGAAGTGAGTGTGGACAGAGAGGAAAAGAGGTTCAATGACCGAACTTTGCAGTGGTGGGGAGAAGAGCGACTGCAAAGGAGTAGCCAGTGGGGTCCTGAAGAAAGCTGCAGGAGAAGTTGCTCCACTGGGACAGAGGCTGCCTGTGGCTCAGGGTGAAGACTGGGGACTGACAGTTGTGTAGTAACGTGGAGGTAATTGGTGACATTGACCACAGCATAACGCCATGATAATCTGAACGAATTGTCAACAAAATCGAAATGTAAAGAAACGAGTCCTGTAATATTCTGAAAATGAGTTCAGATTCTAAAAGGTTATTTGCAAAACAAACAAGCAAACAAACAAAACAAAACAAGCAAACAAAAAGAAACAAGAAAATGAAACGAAGAAAGAGAAGATTCTAAGACAAAATAGAAATAAGTAAATGTGTTCAGGAAACTCAGCAAGTTGTATCTTCTTAATGGTCAGATGTATCAGCATATTAAAATGTTCAAATGTATTTTGGGAATAGAACTTACTGCAATTGTTTGACTGTATGCTTCTTAAAGTTTTTTTTTTTTTATCTGATGAGCTAATTAAAACCTCCTGAACTTACTGTCCACAGAGTGCATTTTGGTAACATAGATGCTATGTAATCACAAATACATCTCCTTACCCTCTGCTGGTGATGGGTACCCAACTGCCTCAGCTAGCTGTGGTTCAAGTCTTTCTATTAACAAATATGCTTTGCTAGAACAACTTTTTAATACAAATATTGTCAATGAGAACAATTGTTATACAATGCAGTCACAGAAAAAAATAGTTAAAAAGGAAGGAAAGGCCCAACAAAATGAAAGTGAAGAAGACTTGTCAAACTGCTAGCCTTCACAGTTGAGTTCATTTGATGAGGGGATAAAATAGTACATGTATGTGTGGCCTTATGGGTTGTGTTTTTCAAACAATTGATGAATATTTATTGACCACCTACTAAGTGTGAGCTAGTGCATTAAGGCGCTTGCTAGGTGCTCACAGTGATTCAGCAGATGCTAAGGCAGGATTTCTGCCCTTGCAGAGCTTCTGGCTTTTACTTGGTGCCTTTTCTTTCTATTCTTCTTTCCTTTTCCTTTCTTTTTTTTTTTTTTTAAAAAAAAAAAAACCACTTTTCTCTCTCTCTCTGTTATCTTTCTTTTAATTAACTGTAAGAGGCAAGCTCCTCAAAGCAAAAGTGTCTTATAAAATGTCAGTGGATTGGGTTTTATCCAGCATTTTTTTTTTTTGCCCCATGGGAAAAAATGCAAACAATGTGCCTACAGCAATGTCTTATTGCACTGCTTTGGCGAGTGTTTACTTCAGTGTCATCTTTAAGGTGGAGCAGACAGTGTAGCTGGCCTGGATTATAACCTCAGGGTGGCTTCATGCTATTCTCACACCTCTCCAGTGTTGTACATAGAAAGAGATCCAAATCTATTAATATCTTTTGAGAAAGGGTGAACACCTCTCCTCTGGGATGTCTTACAGAGAAAATCAGAAGTTGCTTTATTGTACTCTCTCTATCTAGTTACTTCCACTTTTTTGAAGATCTCGTCCAGTCCCATGGGTTTAATTTTATCTCTGTATTCACCTATCTCAAATTTATATTTCTAGCCCAATATATCTCCTGAATTTCAGAAGCAAATATCTATCCCACGTAGGACTTTACACTTTCAGTTGTATGTCTAGACATGCCAAGCTGAATGTGTTCGAAACTAATCTAATTTCACTCTAAAACCTGTTCCACCTGCTGTCTTCCCATCATGGTAAATAGCAACCCTGTTTGTCCAGTTGCTCAGGCCAAAAACCTTGAAGTCCTTTTTTGACTGCTCTCATGTCCTATCCATCAAGAAATCCTGCTAGCTCTACCCTCAAACCATATCATCAATCCAACCATGTCTCCCCATCTACACTTCCCCACCCTGGTCCAAGCCACAATCTCTCTCGCCTGGATAATCACAGTGGCCTCCTAACTCATTCCATCTTCATCCCTTGCATTCCTTAAGTAGTATTTCCAGTGCCCAGAGTGTTCTAAAGCCTATGCCAAGTTAGAGGTCATATTGTTCCTCAGCTTGAGAGCCTCCAATAGTTTCCATCACCCTAAGTAAAAGCCAAAGTGCTCAGGACGACTCAGGCTATCTGGTCTCTGGACCTCTCCAGCCTGCTCTCACTTCTCTGCCATTTCCATCCCTCTTTGGGCCACATGGCCTCCCAGTTGCCCCTCAAACACACCGGGCATATTTCCATGGTGGGGCATCCACACCGTCTGTCCCTTCTACCTGAGCTGTGCTTCGGCTGGTTTATTAAACGTCACCTTCCTAGTTGGCCTCCCCAGGTTATCCAGCCTAAAACTGCACTCCTCCAACTCTCCTGAGTTCTCCCCCATGCTTTATTTTTCTCCATAAATGTGTCATCCTCTAAAATCTTTCATAAATATTCTTTGTTTACATGTGTTACTCTCGTCCTTCTCTAGGACATAAATTTCATAAGGGTGGGTGTTTTTTGTTTCCCTTTGTTCTGCTTGGTGCATTGCTGTGTTCTCAGTATTTGAAACAGTGATTGGTACCCAAGAGACCCTCACTGATTGTCTGGCTTCAGCATTCTGCTCTTACGAGCCCAGCTGATGCAGTTAGTGTGTACAACCATACTAGATGTTAGGACACTGAAATCCTTATTACCGATGAGTCAACAGCCACTGCTGTAGGCCCTCCCAATACTTTCTGGTCGGAATAATTACTTTATGCATCTGCATTTAATGTTGCAAACATGAATTAACTAGAGAAAGCCCAGTGGTGATGAAAGATCCAATCTCTCTCTCAAACCAATAAAATCACTAAGGAACCATAAATCCACCTCTCTCTGTATCTTCCAAACAGAGGAAATCATAGAAAGCATAAGTGGGCCTATTTCACAGAAATATCAGCAATATATAGCAAATAAGTATCTCTGCTTTTCAATGAGTAAAGGGTTAATATGATGAAGATTAAGAAGAAAATTAAATCATTCTTAATCACTCAAACTAAAAAATTATTATGTGGTTCACCATAGTTACATTAAAACAGCGTGAAGTCAAACAAATATAGTCTGATTAGTCTAGTCATTGATATAGGCTGCACTGGTCAGAGTTCTCCAGAGAAACAGAACCAAGAAGAGATTATCCATCTGTCTGTCTATCTGTCTATCTATCTATCTATCTATCTATCTATCTATTATCTATCTATCTACACATCTATCTACCTAGGGACAGATTTATTTTAAGGAATTGACTCATGCAATTGTGGGGGCTTGCAATCTGAAATTCGTAAAGCAAGCTGGCAGACTAGAAATTCAGGTAAGAGTCGGTGTTGCAGTCTTCAGTCTGAATTTCACAGGGCAGCAGTTTGAAAATTCAGGCAGAATTTCTATGTTGCATTCTTGAGGCAGAATCCCTTCTTTTTGGAGAAATCTCAGTCTTTGCTCATGAGGCCTTCAACTGATCGGATGAGACTCACCCACATTACAGAGCATTGTTCTTCAGGCTGATCAGTGCTTACGTGTTGCTCCCGTTAAATACTTTAAATATGATCTTTGCTTTCCGCCAAGAAACTGGAAGTAAGCCTGGCCGATTGCCCTTAATCTGAAGCGGAGAGAGGGAAATAAATTTAGAAGGGAAATTTATCCAAAAATTTTCCAAGAAAAATGATAGACCTCAGAATTATTTACAGGACAACTTGTTCTTAGAATAATTTTTGAAAAAGAATCAATAATTTCCTCTATATATCATTTGATATGAGAGCCTTGATGATAAAATATTGGCAAGGACTCCAGTGGAGATTTGTCACAGTATGGCAGATCCCGGAAATGAATCTGGGTCTCTTGACTTCAGTACAGTGCTCCTCCTATTACATTAAGTGGAAGAATATGACGTTCTATTCTTTTCTTTTACCCTCCTTTTTATTGAGAAATAACTAATATTCAATTAAAAGCACCGATCTTAAATGCTCAAACGAGATTTGACAATTGTATCCACCAACTACTCACCACCCCAAAGAGTACGGAAAGAACTTCTTTCCAGAAAGTTTCCCTCATCCCTTTCCAAATTTCCACATGCTTTCTGGTTTCCAGCGTGATAGATTATAGTTTGCCTATTGTTAAGCTTCACATAAGTGTAATATGTAAAATATGTATTCTTATGTGTTTGGTTTCTTTTGTTTAGCATAATTTTGGGGGCACAGGGCTTTATTATTTTAATTTTGAAACAAACTCAAAGTCACAGGCATGCTGTTTTTGAGATTCATCTGTTGTTATATCAGTAGTTCCTTTCTTTTTATTGCTGAGTAGTTCACATTCAAAAATAAAGATCCATTCTTCTGCTGATAGACATTTGGATTACTTTCAGGTTTTGGGATTATGAATATGGTATTTATAAACATTGTGTTATAAGTGTTTCATGGACATGTGTTTTTAATTCTCTTGGGTAAATACTAGGAGTGAATTATTGAGTCATATGGTGGATGTTATTTAACGTTTTGTTTTGTTTATTATCTTATTGCTGGATAATTTAATACACTAAAATACACACTTTTTTAAGCATAAACTTCAATAAGTTTTGACAAATGTATCCTCTATTATCTTAATCCTTTTTGTGTTGCTATAAAGGAATACCTGAAGGCTGGATAATTTATTAAAAAGGTTTATTCAGCTCAGGGTTCTGATGGCTAGAAGTTCAAGATTGAAAATCTGCATCTGGTTAGGCCTCAGGCAGCTTCCACTTACGGCAGAAGGTGAAGCGGAACCAGTGTGTACAGGGATCACATGGCGAGAGAGGAAGCAAGAGACGGTCGGGGAGGTCACGGGTTCTTTTAAACAACCAGCTCTTACAGGAACAGATAGATTGAGAACTCACTCACCCTCAATAGAGGACGTCAATCAACACTCCTCGTCTTGCATGACAGGTAATCACTCATTAGCTTTGCAGTTTTGGAACATTGTATAAATGGGATCACATAGTATGTACTCTTTTAAATCTAGCTTCTTTCGTTTAGTATGTTTCTGAGATTCATTTGTATTTTGTGAATCAGAAGTTCCTTCTTTTTTATTGCTGAGTAATGTTCCTTTGTATGAATATAGAACAGTTTAGCCGTTTACATGCTGACGGATTTGTTATTGTTTCCAGTATTTGGCTATTATGAATCAACCTGCTATAAACATTTGTGTACAAGTCTTTTTCTAGCATAATTTTTTATTTCTTATAGGTAAACCTCTAGGAGAAGAATTTCTGGGTCATATGATCAGTGTTTAATCAGAAATTGCCAAACTATTTTCCAAAGTTATTGCGTCACTTTACAATGCTATCAGCAATAGATGAGAGTTCTAGTTGCACCACATCCTTGCCAACATTTGATATTAGCAGTCTTTTTCATATTAGCTATGAAGTAGAATCTCATTGTGGTTTTAATTATTTACATAACTCTAATGGATCATAATTTTGAGCATCTTTTTCATGTGTTTATTGGTCACTTATTTTTTTTTTGTGAATTCTCAGTTCAAGTCTTTCCTCATTTTTAAATTGGGCTATTTTGTCTTTTGTCATATCACCTTGTAAGAATTATTTATGAATTATAGACACAAGTCTTTGATCTGATGTGCAAATTGTGAGTATTTTTCCTGAGTCTGTGGCTTGGCTTATTCAAATTTTAATGATGTCTTTTAAAGAAGGAAAGTTCTTGATTTTAATAAAGTGCAAGCTCTGTGTTATTTTTCTTCTGTGATTAGTGATTTTGTATCCATTTCAAAAATATTTTTCCTACTTCAAGTTGAAGATTTTCTACTATGTAATATGACTGATTCATTTTTATCTTTGAATATAATGTGAGATAGAGATTCTTTCACACAAATAGCCAATTTTTTCATCATCATGTGTTGAAAACACTATGTTTTTGCCATAGACTTGTGTTGGTGCTTTTATTAAACATCGGTCTCCTGTATATATTTGAGTGTATTTCTGGACTCTTTCTTCTAATTGTTTGATTGATGTGTCTGTCTTTACATTGATATCATACTGTTTTCATTCTTGTAGCTTTATATTAAGTCTTAAGGTTAAGTTGTGTAAGTTCTTCAACTTTGTTCTTGTTCTTTAATCATGTTTTGGGTATTCTCAGTACTTTAATTTTTTATGTAAATTTTAGAATTCCCATAAAAACTGTAGAAGCTGATTCTGATGCTGGGAAAATAAGACCACACTGACCTCAAGACAAAGGAAGATGTACATGAGCTAAATAAAGAATGACAAATGACAATCATAGCAATAGATTCCAGAATTAGTATATGGGAATTTATACAATGGTCTAAATAGTAGTCTTGAATGGCTCTTAGCTATGGTTTAGTCATTTCACATATGCAAACACTTAAGACTGTGGCTGTTTTCCACATGGCCACCCCTCCTGTTCCTCTCTCTCCTGTCTGTCCTCAGTCTGCAGATTTCCCTCTGGCTTGTTCTATACTTACTTTCTTTTCTGCTCAGGAGTTCCCATGGGACCTTCCAGTAGTGACTTAGGCCTCACCTTAAACTATGAGATAAAAGAA
The DNA here is from genome assembly GCA_963575035.1 of Avahi laniger. Classification (NCBI taxonomy): domain Eukaryota; kingdom Metazoa; phylum Chordata; class Mammalia; order Primates; family Indriidae; genus Avahi; species Avahi laniger. The sequence goes on along the minus strand of CAUYSK010012080.1, from coordinate 72,696 downwards.
AAGAGGGATTCAAAAGAAAGAAGTAAGAGCATATTAGAAGATATCACTGCTCTTGTTCAAATCCATATATGAAAGCTTTATTTTTCAGACCCCAAACTCTACCCCCTAGCCAGTTGTACTGGTTCATTCTACAAACATTTCTGAGCACCTTCTTTGTTCTGGGCACTGTTCCAGGCACATGAACTATAACAGTGGACAAAACCAACAACTATATCTTGCCTTATGAGGCTCATTTTCCATTGGTGGAAAACAGAATATAAACAATAAACATCATGCACAAACAGAAAGTTGGACAGCATTGAATGACTTCAAAAAAGATTAGTTCAGGATATGGAGATAGAGAATGGAAGAGGAGACATTGCAATTTGAACTTGATTGATCAGGGACTCAAATAAATATTTAGACACCCACGTCCATAGCAACAGTTTTCGAAGTAGTCAAAAGCTAGAAGCAATCCAAACGTCCATCATGGGATGGATGGATAAACAAAATGTATATACACACAGTGGAATATTATTCAATCATTAGAAGAAATGAAATGCTGAAAAATGCTACAACATGAATGAAACCTGGAAACATTATGCTAAGTGAGATAAGCCAATCACAAAAGGGCACTTATTGTGTGATTTCATATGTGTGGATTATTCAGAATAGGGAGATACACAGAGACAGAAAGCAGATTGGTGGTTGCCAGAGGCTGGGAAGAGGGAGGAAAAGGGGGACTGCTAATGGGTACAGGGTTACATATGGGGGTGATGAAAATGTTTTGGATTTAGGTGGAGGTGGAGGCTGTACCACACTGTGAATGTACTCAATGCCAGTGAACCGTGCACTTAAAATGGTTAACGTTGAAGGTGTTGGTGGTATAGCGGTGAGCATAGCCGCTTTCCTTTTAAAAAGGTTAATGTTGTATGAATTTCATGTCAATTTTTAAAAATCGGAAGAAGAAAAAGAAAAGAAAATTGAGAAGTCAGGCTAAGTCTCATTGCAAAGGCATAATCTGAGCACCGACTTGGAGTGCTACACTTGGAGTGCTGGGAGAAGTGGAAAGATACTGGAGGGCCCCCTTGAGTTGATGTAGGTTCTGACAGAATCTCTGAAGCAAGGTCAGGAATAGACTGAAGAAGGGCACAGGTAGAAGTAGGGAAGCAAATTAGAAGCCATTGTTAAAATTCAGGTGAGAGGCGATGGTGGCTCGGAGGTGAGGGTGGTGGCTGCTAAGGTGGGAAGAAGTAGTTGCAGGTGGGATGCCATTTGAAGGTGAAACCCATAGGTGGTCCTGATGGATTGTAGTTCAGCTATGTGGGCAAGAGAAGAATCCATCAAACATGGGGAATCTTGGTCTGAACCAACACTCATGACAGAGTTGTTGTCACTGAGATAAGAAGACAATGGGAAACTCTGGCTCTTCTTAGGGGTGGGGGAGGTAGGGCTGCAGGAGATCAGGAGCTCCATTGTGGAGATACGAAGTCTTGGTTAGTTCTAGTAGTCATTGAATATATACTAGATTCTTCTGTTTTTTGGAGGGGAGAACTGCATGAAGCAGGAAGGAGTTTGGAAGGAAGGAATGGAACTTTGAGCAGCCCTAGAGTTTGGAGTGTGGCAAAGAAGGGATCCCAGAGACAAGTGCTTTTTCCAAGGTGACAAGAGTTGATGGAGCTGGGTGAGTCCATTGCATTCTCTGGATGCCCAGGCCAGGCCATCCGGTGCCATGCAGGGTCTGCCCCATCCATAGAAGGCCCTACAGACATTTTCATCAAGAAAAAAAAAAAATAAAAACAGAAGAAAAATGGCACCTAGGATGCTCTCTAAAGGAAATGAGGAAAAACATTCTGCCTCCCTGCTTATTGTGAGAATTACTGAATGAGAGCCTGACCCACTGAAATTCATACCAAGTTTAATGTGATGAAAATTTCCTGGCTTTTGACATGGGTTTACAGTTAGACCAGGCCATGTACAGCCAGTTCTGGAGTTTATTAAGGTATTTATATCTTGCATTTGGCTGTGACGTTGACCAAATCCAAGTTAGGAAATATTTGAATGCCACATTTCTCATGCAAGCATCTAGCTGTTTAGCTGTTTATTCTTGAAATAGAAGTTTTGTTGTTGTTGTTGGCTTGTTTGTTTTAATGGAAATGTCAGAGAAGTAGATTATAAATAAGCACATGTAAGATTTCAAAACTGTAACCCAAAATCAAGGAAAAATGGTTAAATTAGGTTGGATTATATCAGATGAATTTGAATGAAGGGTAGTTATGAGAAGTCTTAAAAAGGTGTTTGCCAAAGAAACCAGCAGACACTGGAAGAGTTCTAATTAACTTGGCAGAAGTTCATAGGTGATTTATTTATTTATTGGAAGCCATTGCCTTTTTGCAATTTGTCTTAAGTTGCTATAAACTGCTATATTCTATGTTGGATGTGTCCAAGTAGTTAGAAGACAAAATGATTAAGTTCTTTTTAAAGAAGAAATTAGATTAGCTTATTTTAGTAACCAAGCTCAATTATAAAAAGAACAGCTTTACCAATAAAATTTCTCTTTTAGTTGACATTAAGGAAAAAAAAGCTTGGTTTTGAGGTTCGACAAGTCTGGTTTCAAACCCAGCCACAACTGGATGAGTTTGGTTTAAATTATTTAACCAGTCTTATTCTTGGGTTTTTATTTTTATCTGTAAAATTTCAGTGATGTTGATAAGTACCACACAGTATTATACTTTGAGCAAAAGGACTTAGTTGTTGAATGAATGACTGAATTATTTTATAGCAATAGTTAGACTTTATTAAATGTTTCTGCAAAGTTTCATGATTATGATGCTAAAATTTTGACTGAAACTTTAATTGTAAGACTAAGAAACCAGTACACATGTAGCCTAGTTTAAGGAATAAATGTCCAAACTTTTTGTTTGTTTGTTTGTTTTTAAGACCTGGTCTCTCTCTGTTGCCCATGCTAGAGTGCAGTGGCATCATCATAGCTCACAGCAACCTCAAACTCCTGGGCTCAAGTGATCCTCCTGCCTCAGCTTCCCAAGTAGCTGGGATTGCAGGCACACACCACCACAACCAGCTAATTTTTGTTTTTTTTTTTTTTAAGAATGGAAAGAAGAGGACGAGCTTTATTTTGCAGGGCCAGACTCACCAAAGTGATAATGTAGTGATAACAGCACATTGGGATTCTCGGTAATTTTTCTTTTTAATGGATTCCTATCTCCATTCCCAGCTAATTTTTAATTTTTCTTTTTATAGACATGAGGGCTCACTGTGTTGCCCAGGCTGGTCTCAAACTCCTGGTCTTAAGCAATCCTCCCACTTCTGCCTCCCAGAATGCTGGGATTACAGATGTGAGCCACTGTGCCAGCCATCCCAAACTTAATAAATATTTTAAAAAGATGTTTTAGGATACAAAATATAAAAAAATTTCAAGTTTGTATTATTTCACTGAACAAACCCTTATCTGGTGCTTACCAAACCCCAGGCAGCACTTCAAACTTGCTGGCTCCTAACTCTGAGATCTCAAGCTCAAACTCATAACACAATCTTGATAATAAAAACTTCCACAAGTAGGTCAATAGTAACAATGAGCAGACCTTATTCTTTGAGTTCAGGTCAACACCTCATGGTCAATCCCCGGGTGGTCAACCCAGCCACTGTGGAGAGCAAAGATGCTATAATAAACTGGCTCAAAAAAAAAATGTATACAGAACTCCCTTTTCTTAACCTTCCACAAGAGCAGCAGTCTGACTCAGTGATTAGTCCAGTCTTCAGAGCCAGCCTCCTTGGGTTCAAATTCTGGCTCCGCCTTTAGTGTTATGTGACTTGTGCAAATCGCTTAACCTCTCTGTGCCTCAGTGTCCTTGTCTATAAAATGGAAATAATAATAGTAGTGCCTATCTTATTGGGTGATTGTGAGAATGAAGGAATTAATACACACAAGTCACTTAGAACTGCATCTGGCATACAGGAAGTTCTAGAGAAAGGTTAGCCTTTACTATAATATATTAGTGTACTGGTCTAGAGTTAGTCCCTGAATCTTTCTGAGAAGTGATGACTTTTAAAAATAAGTTGAGTTTGGGCATAATAAGATCATAACAACTATGCATAGATAAAATCAAATTTTGGGCCGGGCGTGGTGGCTCATGCCTGGAATCCTAGCACTCTGGGAGGTCGAGGTGGGTGGATTGCTCAAGGTCAGGAGTTCGAGACCAGCCTGAGCAAGAGCGAAACTCCGTCTCTACTAAAAAATAGAAAGAAATGATCTGGACAACTAAAAAAAAAAAAAATATATATATATATAGAAAAAATTAGTCGGACATGGTGGCGCATTACCTGTAGTCCCAGCTATTTGGGAGGCTGAGGCAGAAGGATTGCTTGAGCCCAGGAGTTTGAGGTTGCTGTGAGCTAGGCTGACGCCATGGCACTCACTCTAGCCAGGACAACGAAGCGAGACTCTGTCTCAAAAAAAAAAAAAAAAAAAAATCAAATTTTGTTATTAACATTTGTTTTACTTGGAACCCAAGAGTTGAGGGTTATAGTTTTCTTTGTCGTTACCCTTGAAGTAAACTTCTCAGTCACAGCCTCCCTCTATTTCCCTGAAATCATGAGAAAAATTTTCCTTTTTTTTTTTCATTTGAGGGCCCTATGGGGTCTTAAGTCTGCAGAGCTGGAACCTATTTGGGAATGAGACTGAATCATATTGGGACTACAGACTTGCATTTCCAAGCCTTTTCTCTACTTCTGAAACTCTCCACACAAATGCTGCCAAAACTAACAAGTGTCTGTCAAATGGAGTGTCAAGGAACAGCTGGGAGGGCAGCCTCAAGGCCCCTCCAGATGTCAAGATCATTTAGAACTAAAAGTATAGTAATATCAGGGAGGTAAATAGCACACGTTATTCATTATTCAGGTTGAGAAACTGATACTCAAACGGGAAAATGATTTGGTCACTTCTTCTGAAAGGATTATTCAATGTTTCCCTTAGGTCTAAATATTTATTTACCAATGCCAAGAATTCTTAGTACGTGACACATCAGCATTTTTGGACAAGACAAAGATTTGGCTAAACATAAAATTTTAGGGTGAGTGGAGTGGCAAATTACAGGATGTCTTTGAGTGGCTTCCTTTTAAAATAAAAGAGAGAACGCGTCCTTGTGAGTAGTCGACAGGAAGGTACCTACAGGGCTGGACACTCTTCTTAGCTCCATCGTTCCCTTTGGGTAAGCATCAATTACTTATCTAAAGTTTGGAGTAAGAAAAGTATCTACAATTCACGTTTAGAGGAAATGTACTTTCTTGAAATATATTAAGAATTATTGTGTTTCTTCATATGCTTATAAATTTCTATATTGGTTCCATCCCTCCCCTGACTTTTTAAGATAAGAAATAATATAGTAAACAGTTCTTTCGCTGAAAGAAAAAAGAAAAACATCTAGTTATTACAGACCTTCAACTATTCTCGCAAAACCTTTGGTGATTCTTGGGGACATACTGAGGCAGAGACAAAATTTTGAGGGTTTTGAGTAGAATTTAGGGCAATTACCTGGCTAATACTTTAGTGCTCACTTTCCTTTACTTCTTAGTTGCTTTGTGATGACTATTTGCAAGTGAATCTGTTTGTGAATTACGTATGTGAGCACACTGCCACCAGCCTGTGTGGCTTTATAGAATATTGTATTTTCTAGAAACTACTGAATTTTGTGGTTTTAATTTTTTTCAAAAATAGAAACTCATTTTCTTTCTTCTTAATTTAGCTTCCTTCAGGACATTCTCATAAGACTGGTAGAATATAACTGTGAAGTAGCTTCGTCATTGTGAGGGTTCTATGACCCAAAGATTCAGTAGGAATAAATGCAATGTTGCATGCCTGAAACCTGCTGTGATATATAATTGTACTTAATAAACACACGTTGATTGATTAATTACCCTGGGTCGTGGTGAGCAAGTAAAAACCATGGCTGATCAATATTTTGTTTCTGGTTTTGTATAATTTATTTCTCAGTAGAGACACTGACTACTCTTTCCAACTATAAGTCTTGAGGAGCACCATCGATCACCTAGTGGCAACCTTCAGCATCACATGTCACTGATTCATCTGGAGTAATCTCAGCTATCGGTTACCAACACTTGGCTTTTGTGTGATCAACAGACAATGGGGCTTTGGATCTTGGCAATTCTAACAGTTCTCATACATGTCACAGCAGCTAAGTATAGTAAGTATTGCTTTTCAACTAAAATGTCAATGTTTTAAAATTAAGTAATTCTAAGAATATTTTTCTTGTTTTCGACGGCTTAATTCCAATTGTTTCAGTTGAATTGTAAACTACGAAATTCATTATGCCCTTTATAATTGTTATCAATAATCAGAAGAAATTATTCATAACACATATATCATAATTTTAGTTTTACTTATTTAAATATGTCAGAATTTAACATGGTGCCTGTACACAGGAGGTTGTTGTAGGCATTTGTTGACTGACATATGATTTATTTGGATAGGCATGGCTGCTTTACCATGGGAGCACTGAGGGGGATGTAGCTCCAAATTAATTCATTAATTTGTGATACTCAGCAGAACATTTCATAAAATATCTTAATTGTTTACTTATTCTTTCCAAAAGTATCATAAATATATTAATATGACCCATTTCTAAGTTTTATCCTAGAAGGAAATACTAAGAACATAGGAATTGCAATCTTTTCATATGGTCATTTCAAGATCTTATTTATATTCTTTATTCGCAGGTAAACTATCCTGGGGCCTGGAAAATGAGGCTTTAATTGTGAGATGTCCTAAAAAAGAAGCATCTCGTTACCCTGTGGATTGGTATTACTCAAAAACAAACAAAAGTATTCCCACCCAGGAAAGAAATCGTGTGTTTTCCTCAGGCAAGCATCTTAAGTTTCTGCCAGCCAAAGTGGACGATTCTGGCATTTATACTTGCATCGTCAGAAGGTATCGTCCAGAAAGCCACCACAGTCTTTGAGCCTTCGTGGCGGATAGTCTGAGCTGCCTTCACTTTCATTCCTTCCGGAGTCCTTTCTGGAACAGTTGAATTTATAAAGTGATCTTAAGAAAAGAGTACTTCTAGGAATGCCTTCCTGTTGGGGTTTAGGTGATTATGAGCTAACTATATGGATTTGTAATTACAGGAATTAATTTGTAGCCTAATTAGAGAAAGACCTAGCTTTCCTAGTGACCAAGGGAAGTGCGATCGATTGCTCCCTTTTGGCTGGAATTAAGAACAAACCAGCACAAAACCCAGTAACCTGGATGTTTCGCATCGTGGGAGCCTCTGGTGGGTGAAAAAGGGAAGTTGCCAGTGTCTTAACGCTTAGTTAAGCTACAGAGGGTTATATGAACTTGCATGCCTACAAATCACTTGCTCTGTAGGGAAATTGCTAAATGTTTTTTTTTTTTTTTTGAGACAGAGTCTCACTCTGTTGCCCAGGATAGAGTACCGTGGCATCAGCCTAGCTCACAGCAACCTCAAACTCCTGGGCTCAAATGATCCTCCTGCCTCAGCCTCCCGAGTAGCTGGGACTATAGGCATGCACCACCATGCCCAGCTAATTTTATATATATATACATATTTTAGTTGTCTAGCTAATTTCTTTCTATTTTTTTAGTAGAGACAGGGTCTCGCTCTTGCTCAGGCTGGTCTCGAACTCCTGAGCTCAAATGATCCACCTGCCTCAGCCTCCTAGAGTGCTAGGATTACAGGCATGAGCCACCGCGCCCAGCCTTGCTAAATGTTTTGATTTTGCACTCATATTTGGGACAAAATATCAGATGAACTCCATCTAAAGGCAGGATGCTTTATTTAAGTGCCTGGATTCTGAAGCTAGACAAGTGTCAGTTTTAAATTCATGCTCTGCCACCAGTTAGCTGTGAGATGCTGGCAAATTCCTTCTCCATCCTTCAGTTTCCTTATCTATAAAACACATACACTGTAGTAATATAATTCTCCTCAAAGTAGTATCATGCCGGGCATGGTGACTCACACCTGTAGTCCCAGCTACTAGGGAGGCTGAGGCAGGAGGATCACTTGAGACCAGGAGTTCGGGGCTGCAATGAGCTATGATCACACCATTGCACTCCAGCCTAGGCAACAAAGTGAGACCCTATTTAAAGAAAAAAAAAATATTATTGTGAGAATGAAATAAAGTAATGTATTAAAAGTGCTCAACATTATGACTGGTGCATAGTAAACTCTCATTAAATACTAATTACCTTTATTACACTGGGATCATGGCATGACAGCAGATACAGTGATGTAATATATGAAGAAATGGTAAAGGAGTCATTCTTAGGGCTACTGTAGGGGTTATATTTTATCCCAAGGGTAACAAAAAAGAATTTGAAATTCTATGTTTTAATGATTAGTTTTAAATAAAAAATAGCCACTATATATCAATTGTTTTAAGAAAAAAATAATACTAAGTAAAGGCGAGAGTTGGATTAAGTTATTGCACAATGCTAAGTGAGTCATTAATTGTTTGACTTATTTTAATAGTCCCACCTTCAATAAGACTGGATACGCGAATGTTACCATATATAAAAAACAACTGAATTGTAGCATTCCAGATTATTTGATGTATTCCACGGTATCTGGATCAGAAAAAAATTCCAAAATCTATTGTCCTACAATTGACCTCTACAACTGGACAGCACCTCTTGAGTGGTTCAAGGTAAAAGGAAATGTGTGTGTTGGGGGGGTGGGGGAGGGATAGGTGAAAATCACACAGCAGCAAGGGAAGAATTACTGAAAAGGGAATGGATTTTCTTATTTCAGAATTGTCAAGCTCTTCAAGGATCAAGGTACAAGGCACACAGGTCATTTTTGGTCATTGACAACGTAACGAGTGAGGATGCAGGTGATTACACGTGTAAATTTACACACAATGAAAATGGTATCAGTTACAGTGTGTCAGCAACCAGGTCATTCACTGTTCAAGGTAAACTACTGACTGTAACAAAATAAAATATTTGAAAAAAAATGAGGTGGCGGGGGGCTGGGGAAAATTGGGCCCCTCTGGCTGAGTTTTGCCCTTCATATTCCTCCTTGTACCTCCTGCCCCTCCACCTTCCCTTATATATTCTCTCCTATAACGCAGAGATTTTCTGAATGTACTATTGAGTAAGAAATTTGAGGGGGAAATTACACTACTAATCCAAAGCCACATCTATTCTTTCTTTTTTGATTTAATTTTTCAAAGACAAAGCGATCTGGATGCTAACATAATTTGCTTTTATTGAATGGCAATACAACTCTTTGGAGAGCAAGAACAACTTTCCTTTTCCCTATTTGGTCTCAGAGGCTCTGTAAATTAAAAAAAAAATTCAATCTTTAATATAACTCACTAGATTAGAAGTTTAATGAGAAACTTTATGATGGGGTACAATGGTGTACATAAATATTGTTGAGTGGTTTTCAATCCTGGTTTACAACTCTTCCCACGTCATCAATGACCAAGTATGTCGCTTCATTCTAAAAAGTTTTTTTTTCAAATTTATTTTAAATTTTATAAAAGCTTGTTTAGGGGAAAGACTTCACTATCACAGCTTGTGAAACTTACAAAGAGTTGGGTTCTCCTTAGCACAGCTTGATCTATAGTTACATATAAAGTAGCACCTTTAAGTATAGAAGTTCTTTTATGGCAAAGCAATACTGGAGAAAAGTTTTTGTTTGGAGTTTCTCAGTGCTTCCCTGCTGTGAAATATTCATCACCAGATCACATTCCTATTAGTGTCTCTCACTATTTAACGTCAATCCCTGCAGTGGTCCTTAATCACACTGTCCTGGGAGAAATGAGCAGTTAATGGTAGAGGATTACAGCAGTGCTCCCAAGACACTCCCTTCTCTGATTCTGGGCTCAGCGGCCACAGGAATTAGAAACCCTAAGAGAAAGGGGCTTCTCTCACTGAGGATGGGCCACAATGGTGCAGAACTTTGAGAAGAACTGTGGACTCATGCATTTATCATTTTCATGGGTTTTTTGAAATCTTGTTCCCTGTAGTTTTATGCTTATTCTGTAGAATTGTAGATTTCTAACAGTTACTAGGTCATGCAATTAATGTAATGGCTTGGACGAGCATTTGTTTTAGTGATATAGAAGAGAATAAAAAGTAGGTAGTAAGAAAATTTTACTTAAATGTTTTTTGTGTCGTGTGTGTGTGTGTGTTTCCATGGATGATTATCAGAAAAGTTGGAACAACATTGCTATGAAATAGGATAGAAATATGAATATACAAGCTTTATATTGATCACCATCCAATGCTCTCCTAATATTTATATTTTCTTTTTGTCTTTAAGATGAGCAAGGCTTTTCTTTGTTTCCAGAAATCATAGCCCCTCCACACAATGAAACAAAGGAAGTGGAAATCGGTAAGAAACCTGTAAGAATGGGATACATATTACCCCAGAAAATCCTTCCTTATGATTGCTGGTCTGAATTTCTTTAGCAGGGGTCAGGCAATTAGCATAGGGAACCCTGAGGATTAAGTGAGGGGATACCTGTGGAAGTACCTGCCCCAGGCACTAGCCAGTGCTAGAAACCCTGGGCACAGCAACATGCAATGTTTACATTTGTATTGCACTTGATAATTCATGGCACTTTCACCTGTGCATCTCATTTTAGCCTCTCTTCTATCCAGGAGGTGGGATGGAGAGCCGGAGAGCTCTTTCTGGAGGATGGTAGCAGGGCTGGGTAAAACATATTTACTTCCAATTGTAGCTTATGAGAGAGGAAGAGAATTGGTAGGAGGAGAAAGTGTGGATGAGAGCAGTCAAAAAATACCTCCAGTTTTGAGTAAAGGGCAGTCCTCCATTACAACGTGGTGTTAGTGACGCCAGAGTCATTTGCCGGAGTTAGTTTCCCCTGCGGGTGAGAGGTGGTGGGAGCTGAGCTTCAAACCAAATCGAGTGAAGTGAAGATAGAGGGAGAGAGGAAGAGGCCAAGGGAGGGCACAGAAAGATGAAGGTGCCAGAAATGAGGGAGGGAAATCATTTCAGGGCACATAATGAACTTTTTTGTACATTAAATGAAATCAAATACTACTTGCAGAATTTAATTGTATTGGTGAATTTACTTCCCATCTAGGAAAAACAGTGAACATAACTTGCTCTGCTTGCTTCGGGAGAGGTGCTCAGTTCTTGGCTGTTGTCCTTTGGAATCTTAACGGAAGCAAAGTTAGGGACTTTGGTGAAGCAAGAATTGAAGAGGAGGAAGGGCAAAACCAAAGGTATTTGTGTATTGAAATTAAAACGTCTTCCTCCCACACAATTTGCACCTGCAAAGTAAGCATTAAAAATAACGCGTTGGTCTCTTAGTTCCAGCAAGGAGATGACTTGTCTAACCAAGGTTTTAAGGATAGCTGATGTGAAGGAAGAGGACTTGTCGCTGAAGTATAACTGTCTGGCCCTGAATTTGCACGGTTTGAGGAGGCACACCGTAAGACTAAGTAGGAAAAATCCAAGTAAGGAGTGTTCCTGAGGCTTTGTCACCTGAGTTTGCTGTGTCAACTCTAAGCTGAAATCACTTTCTTAGAGAACAATGTGCTGGAGTTCGGTTCTGGGGGACCCATGAAGACGGTGGAAATGGCCTGTCTCATGAAATGAGCGTCCCCTCTTGAGGACACTGACTCCATGCGATCTGGTCTTCTCAGAATGTGTCTGTATGCTGGGAAGCTTCTCCACTGCTTTACTTCCTCCTCTTCCTCTCCCTCCTCATCCTTGTCAGTTCTTCTTGAAAACTCAACTGCTTCTTCAGTCATCCTTCTCTTTTCTAACTTCTTGAGCTCTATTTTTCTCACTGTATTTGAAAGAAAACACACTAAGAGTAAACTGTGAACATGTCCTTTTATGCTCTTTTATATTTCTCATAACCTGTTATAAATATGTTCCCTTTTATACTTTTTTTTTTGGTCATAATGAACACACATTTGGTTAGTGAGGATGGGAAAATGAACAAAAAGGGGAATATTCAACTACTGACATTTCAGTAAGAAAATCTTAGATGCCACTTTATAAGACATGCATTATCATTGTTAAAGTTTATGAAGTATTAAATTTAGGTGAAACTCATGGAAAAATCTGTTAGCACAGCCCATTTCTTTATTGCATCTATTTTTCAACATGCAATTCAGGTACCACCTTTTCAGGGGAGCCTTCCTTGACTACCAGTTTTGGGTACACACATCTTCCATGTACTCCTGTAGCATCCTGTCTCTATTGTTGCACTGGTAATGTCTTACTGAAATCTGTTTCATGGTCTGCTTAACACAACTGTAAGCTATGTGAGGGCAGGGGTGGTACCTACCCACTTTTGTATCCTCAGTCTGCAGTGCAGTGCCTAACACCTAGCAAGTGCTCGATAAATATATTTTGAGTGAATAAATGAATGCACAACAAAGTTATCAATAAAAAACATTGTTTGTACATTTCTACTTTTCTAGCCATAAGGCTTAATTATACAACAAAACACTATTTTGTATTTATGTTTGGTAAACCGAATAACTTTCCCCATAAATTGGAAAGCCAAATTGTGTATAGCTTCCCCATAGTTTTATCTGAATCTAGCATGCTTTTGGTGACTTCATTATAATTTGACACAATAAAATCGGACAATATGAAATTGACTAATCTTTAACGGATTAACTTTAGATACTATATATAATCTTTTAAAATGCAACATTCTCTTTTATGGATAATGGGTGGCATCACAAACAACCAAAGCAGGGTGGAGAGCGTGATCTCTTGCAGGTGCGGGCAACAAGGGGGATATGCTTTCCACAGAGGTTTCAAAACAGTAATAGAGCTGTCCACAAATCACTGGTTTTTTTTTATCACCATACTCAATGTTCGATAACGTCAGTGATGAAATACTCCTCTCACAGAGGCAGACTGATCCTTCTACCGATTCTGTTGATGTGTCTGTGAATTCAATGTTGTCTCAGAAAATAGCTTTACATGCATTTCATTCCCGAGCACTTATCAATTTTGTCACTTGTTCCTTGCATGTCCAAACAAAGACATCCTGTTTGTTGTAGGAAGTATTTGATGCTGTACAAAAAGAAGGAGAGAAAAATATATTTTTACACTTGTCATTCCTTAGTGGCTGTATGACTACATGGAAATTATTTAATATGCTTATCAAATAGCCAAAGAGAGTGTTAAACTCTGAGTTCATCAGATATGGGGGTATGGCCCAGGTTGCCTTGGATAAACACACAGGACACAACAAGATGAGAAAGGATTAGGGCTGCAGGAAAGCAGGCCACCAATATGACATGGTCATGGGTAGGTCTCTGCCTGAGATGGTGCAAGGGATTTTTTTGGTTTTAATTTTGACTTGAACCCTCAATGTGTGAAGTTTTTATAAAATAAATAGAATCATGACTCATGTAGATGATTTGAGGTGCTGTCATGTTCTGTAGGCCATCAGTCTGTCAATGATAACTGCGCCCTCCCTCCCAAAGCTGGCTGTGCACCCTGTCGAGGTGTTATGTGAAGGCCATGCTTGGGACAGTGGTGGGCACAGTGGACCCTGGAGCCATCTATCCATTTTCCCCACCTATACTCCCCTTGCCTCCATATCCTCATGCTTTGTTTGCATTATTGCTAATGAATGTTCTCTGGCTACCCATGTATTTGAATTATTTTCATGTTACAAGTATTTGGTGATTTTTTTCCTTTTAGTTTATTTGTATTTCACCTGTTTTTCTTCAAATCAACACAGGTGCACTCTGTTTTGACAACTGTATAAATTAAACGAAAATTGTTGCTACTGCTGTTGAATTGTCATGATAAATTCCTTCACTCCTGAAATTACAGCATTTCTTGAATTTGGAAAACAAGAACTTAAAAAGCTGATGTCTCCATATTATGAAATATTATTAAATAAATATTTGACATGCATAATAATAGCACACATTTATTCATTGTTTCCTATGTACCAGACCCTGTCTAATTATTTTACATTTAAATTTCTCATTTATTTTCTCAATGCTCCATGAGGAAGAGACTGTCATTATCACCTAATTTTACAGACAAGAAAACAAAGGCAAAATAAGTTGAGTAACCTGCCAAATACTATAGTTATAGAGCCAAGATTCAAATGCAGGCAGCATTTTCCTATTTATAAACACTTATAGGAAGTATTTAGTGTTTTCTTATCACACACAGGAATTACCCATACATTTATAAAATCATTCACACTTAGGAAGATACTGAACTTCAATTTCCCTTAATGTCTTAGATCAAGTTCTTCCCTAGAGTTGAAAGCGGCCAGCCACTGGCATAGTTACTTTACAATAATCTCCACAAGAAGTATATGTTCCTACCATGCATCCAGACAGGATTTTTAGAGAAAGTGACTGGAAAGGAATCCAGTTGAAATGATTTACTTATAGCTTTTATCATTTAACCGAAGATTTTTGCCAATTTTCAGTTTTTTTATCCCCAGCTTCCCCAAATCACCTTGATCATCCTTGATCTCATGGTGCTGGACACTCAGAGAGCTGATAAACTGTTAGAGGTAATGGAGGAACTTACAAATATGGGCCAGTGATTTTCTGAGTCAAAACTGGGAGCCCATGCATGGAGACTTGAGATGAAAATGAAAAAGAAACATATAACCAAATCTCATTTGAGATTCTTTTCACATTCATCTTTAAATGGGACTATTTCTAAGATAAAATAGCTAACAATCCTAAAGAGGGAAGTAAACTTAAAATAGACAAAAATACCATGAATGATCATCATTCTTAAGTCCAATTTGTACATAATCTGTTACAATCCTTGAAGATGGAAGCCATGCTGCATATGCATTGTGAAGCAAGGAGTGCCAGGATATAAAGTTCAGTGATGGCTGAGTAGTGTCCACCACAAGAGAAATATGGAACATGTGTAGGACGTAGAACTTAGTAACTGGACTTCTTTATCAAATACGCTTTAGCAACTTCCAGGGTTCTTGTTTCTCCCTTGCTTTCCTACACCACCAACCCTCAGATGCAACACGTCTCTCAGACTTCCTCTTTAATGCCCCAACACCGGGCTTGTCCATTCATTTCTCATTGCAGGAGTTCAAACCCTCCTCATCTCCCACGCCAAGTACCAGGCCCCATTCTACTCTGAGTACCTGCAGTCTCTTCCCACAGAGACAAACCTTCCACCACCGTCAAATTAGTCTTATGTGAGAACCACCTTCACTGTTAACAGCCCACTCACCACCCCGCGTGTGGCCATCCCAGTAGGACAGAATGCCTTAGCTGGAGTTTCCAGTCTGGTCCGAATCTAGCCCTGACCCACCTTTCTAATCATATCTTCCACTAATTCCCCAAACTGAGCTACTGCAGTTCCTCAGAAAAAACGCTTTCTGTTTGTACTTTGGCTCACAGTATCTCTCCGGACAGGAGGGCATTTCCTTTTTTGCATCTCTCTGAATCCTACCCTTCTTGAGAGATCTCCTCCTTCTGCAGGAAGTCCCCCTTGTTCAGTCTCGCCTGGAACGAGCTCTCTTTCTAAAAGCCTCTGGTAGCAAAAATCATGCTTTTACCTCCCATCTTAGCTAAGTTTACATGTGTCTCTATGTCTCTTTGTCCTTAGACTCCTGTATGGTGTGTAGCCTGATGTCTCGTACAGAGCAAGGGCTCAACAAATGTTAATTTACTGATTCTTAAAGCAGCCATCAAAATTCCAAGTGGATGTCTTTTGGGTGAATCTCTTGCCCTTCCAATGGAGGGCAGGCCCCATGTATTTGTTTATTTTACCTTGTTCTAGCAATAATAATGATCATTTTTCTCCTCCCCCTATCTTTTGAACAGTTGATCATCAAAGCACCTACTACATAGTTGCAGGCTGTAGTATCTTGTTAATACTAATCAGTGTCTTGGTGATCATTCTAAAAGTGTTCTGGATTGAGGTTATTCTGCTCTGGAGAGATATAGCTAGACCTTACAAAACTAGGAATGGTAAGTGACAAATTTCAAGTTTTTCTTCCAAAGAAAACGTCCCATAATGACTGTTGGTTACTTGTCTATTAATCTGTTAATAGCTATGCTATTAATACTAAACCCAGATTCCATTTTGCTTGCCAACATATTATCAATGATTTTTCCTTTGAGTTTTCTCAGAGGCTATTCTCCAGTCTGCTCTATCTCCTCGTGGTCCATAGCTTCATCTGAACACCTCAAAGTTGTCCCCTGTAGGACTGCTGCTCCTGCTTAATCCCCAGTAACAGAATCTGCCCCAAGTCCAGAAAGGTTGAAATATTTGGGGACATGTGTGTTGACAAAACTTTATGAAATTAAAGACAGTAACAAAATTGTTCCTATTTTCCAGGTGCAAGGAGGTTAGAGAGGTCCATCAGGATGCAGGTGTATTTTACCTGAAACTCTATTCCTTAAAAGTCTTACCTATGCACATAAGTATGCACATGAAAGAAGGCAGTTCTGTCTGCTAAATATGAACACCATGCCTTCATTTAGAGGTGGACAAACATTAGATTTTTCATGTGGTTGACTCAACTAGGAGCTAATTGTTTGACTTGTAGAATTCGGACCCCTTAAAAAAAATTCTATTCCCTTGGCACTATTAGCCTTTAATATTTTCACCTCCCCAGGGGAAGTATGGTACAAACAAAAGGAGAAACTGAGGTCAATCCAGCACAGAAGAAAGCCCCTATTCATGACCATAAACACTGCCTCATAGATTATTAATCAAGCTGGATGTCATGGTTTTAACTACACTAGACAGGGTCTTGTCCATTTTCTGTCATTCAGTCTGACACAATAAAATGGAGGAAGACTTTGGGATGAAGACTGTTATTTCCTGATCACATTTTGTGGCAGTGGATTGCCATCATCTTCTGATTCTAGAATATTTTGGAGAATGAGATACGTTCACCAACAACCGTAAAACTTGGTGAGGAATGTCCACTAAAAGTCCAACGAGAATTTTAGAACCAAGTCATGAAGTTGTACTTCTTGTTTTCATTTTCAGATGGAAAGATCTATGATGCTTATGTTATCTATCCTCGGAACTACAAACCTAGTCTGGAGGGAGCCAGTCCTGTGGAGTACTTTGTTCATCAGATTCTGCCTGATGTTCTTGAAAATAAATGTGGATATAACCTCTGCATTTATGGGAGAGATCTGCTACCTGGAGAAGGTAAAGCTATCAGAATACATCAGGGATAGAAATTCATGCTTATCAGAAGGCTAAGAGCTAGGTTGCCTTATTCCTGCACTGGATAAGGAATTGCATTCACCACTCCAGGCCTTAAGAGCAAAAGTTTTTAAATATTTCTCCAGAATAAGGAGACATTTATCCTTCACTCTCCCCACCCCCATCATTGCACTCATGATGAGATGTTCACAGTAATGTCGGTGACATGGAGACAGAGTTAGGGGTCCTTTGCTTTGTGGATTTAGCAGGGCATTGCCCCCATTTTGCTCAGTCCCCTGCTAGGACAACTCTGACACATCTTATTATAATTCTCTCCATAAGATTTGTAAAGAGGACTTAAAAACTGAAGAATTTTATTCTGATATCCATAGGCATTAGCTAAAATATTTTGAATGACTCAGAGAGTCTTCATGATTTTTGAAATATTTGTGAAATATTTGAAAATGTATAGCCTCGCCAGAACAAGAACTATGGCTTCTGCTTCTTGATATTTTTGGCCAGTTTTACATACTTTTGACAGTTTTATCACAATTCCAAAGATTTCAGTGGTTATTTTTCTTTTCCCTCCATATATTTATATTCAGTACCTAATGAACCCTCCTTATAAACTCTTTTCTAATTAGTCAGAGATCAGAAGGGTTTGAAATGGGAATTGGGCCAGGATAACATGGGCATAAGCCTAATAAAATAAATGTTCAGTTTAACATTTAAATTGACATTCTTCCTGAGAAGAAGGATTCAAGTGCCTATAGATTTAAAGGTACTCACAACAGTTGAATTTGATCTATCCTGGAATAGCCTAGTAATGGCGCAAGAGACTGGAAATGTGCAGTTTAGGAGCATGTCGATCGTTCTTCTCTCGAAGCTCTCTCCTTCCCCAGTTCTCCCACTGGCCACCCCTGCAGGTAGAAATAATGAGTAATGCTCTGAAATGCTCTTTTCATGTTACAAGTGTGCCCAACGACCTGCAGGGACTCCAGTTGTTCGTGAGGTCACATTCTGTGCCACATCTGGCTGCAAGCTCTTCATCTTTTCTTTCTCAGTCCATCAACCTCATTTTTAGCCACCCCTCTCCCAGCCAACCCTGGACGCTAGCTCTCTAATGTTCAATCTTGTGCTGCCAACACACTCATTTGCAATAGTTTCCCACTTCCCTCCTTCAATGTATGTCTTCTGACCTTTCCTCAACAGAAATAAAATAAAACGCAACAAAACAACACCAAACTTCACTCTTCCCTTAGAAAAGTTCATGATTGACCAAAGCAGTGTGTTTATTCTCATGCTAGTCACCTTGCATTTGCCCATCAAATATACTCTGCAGCCCTGCCCCCTCTGCCACAATCTGGCAGCCCTGAGTGGGTGATCATCACAGAACCTGTCACTCCTTTGCTCTCTACCATAGGCTGGGTTTGGCCAGTGGGAGGCACAGGCAGGAGGTCAGAGGGTGAGCACATCCCTGCCTCTCCAGGTAGGGTTCCCAGGGCAGCGGTGCTCCTCCCTCTTGGAGCACCCCTGCCAGTCAAACTGCCTCCAGCATCTGCACTCTGTCAGCCACCACTCTAAGAATATCTTGAGTTGCTTTATTCTTGTGTTTCCTTACATGCTTTTACTGCCTGCAGTGAGAACTGTGTCACGTGTTCTTTCTAAGTCCACCCGGAACTATTAATAAATGGAATCACTATGGAGTTGATGTTCCATAAATACTGACTTGGAAAGGACATCCCATCTTCCTTAAGATTTTTCTAGTCTGGCTCAAATCAGCTCCTACAGCAGAAATTATTGCAGGGTGAAGTGGATCTAGGACTTCCCTGGAAACTTTGGTCAGTTCAGAGGGGCAATGTCAAAAGGGAAGGACCTGAAGAAGAAAAAAGAAAGATTTTCTGTCTCTTTAAAACTTCCCCCACTCTTTTTGGGAACTGCAGCCTGGCCTTCATCACTGAAGCAGGTTAAGTCTTTTGTTAAAAGAAATAACTGCCAGGTGGCGCCACCCGCCAGGTGGGTGGCTGGCGCAGTTCATAGGCTTTGTCTTTGGCAGAGATGGGATGATTAGAGTAATTAACCACATTAGCCTACAACTGAGGTGTCCTCCCTTTAAAAGCTCTGTATTTTTGCCTATGTTCAGGAAATTTGAATTCTGAGATGAGAAAATCTACCATTTTTCCTCCTTTGTGGCAAAGTAAAATCTCTTTCCTCATCCCTGAAACACTCATCCTTGTCCTTCTAATTTGGCCTCCTGGACAAGTGCCAAGTTTTCAGTAAAAGCAAGGTTTTCCTGAGCTTGTGTCTTTCATATGTGAATTACAACATTAAGTCCTTTTGAAACATGTAAGCAAATATTCTATTAATAAAACAATAATATGTAGCTAATGAATCTGAATTCCAAGTCTCCCAGGAAATGATAGGCTAAATGTCTCATTCCCATTGAGCTGGGAGGACTTTGTTTTAGTTAGAACTGATCAGTTTGGGAAAAATGAGGGCATTGGGGCTGATAGTCTCCTGGCAAAAGGAATAAGAAGAACAAAATGGGTTCTCTGACCCACTACAGTTCCACTTTTCCAAATAAGTGTCAGAATCTCACACCAGATTACAACAATAAGAAGTTTTTAAATGTTCAGAACATCTATGATAGAAGCACTAGACTGAAAAAAACAATGATAGGAAATCTTAATCCATTCCTTGTGTGACTAGACGCAGCCACTGCAGTGGAAACCAACATTCGAAAGAGCAGGAGGCACATCTTCATCCTGACTCCTCAGAGCGCGCACAGCAAGGAATTTGCCTACGAGCAGGAGATCGCCCTGCACAGCACCCTCATCCAGAACGACTCCAAGGCGATTCTTATTGAAATGGAGGCTCTGAGTGAGCCAGGTGGCCTGCAGGATGGGGGGCTTCAGGACTCCCTCAGGCATCTCAAGAAAGTGCAGGGCAGCATCAAGTGGAGGGAAGACCACGTTGCCAACAAGCGGTCCTTGAATTCCAAATTCTGGAAGCATGTGAGGTATCAAATGCCTGTGCCAAGCAAACTTCCCAGAAGGACTTCTAGCTTGACTTCCAAGGGGCAGCAGTGCTTGCTGGGACATGCTGAGGTGGCTGCGTTTATGGATCGCCTACCTCCTCCTAGCCGGGGTATGCCCCTGGACCAGACGCTGGGAGCTACTGGCAGCTGAGGCATGAGGAGTCGGACTGCCGAGGGTGCTCAGCCTGGGTTTGATCTGGTAACTTTACTTCCATTTCCCGGATTCTGGCGGGATGCAAAATACCCAGAAATTTTTCTCAGTCCTCCCCCTACTCCGCACCCCCAATTCCTTCCCTTTCTCTCCCCCCCTCCATCGTGGGGGAGGATATTTTCACTGTGCTCATTTTCTCTCTTCATATTTCTTGTTCTCTTTCTCCTCATTCCTTGTCCATAATCTCCATTCTGAACATCAAACTAATTGTGGTAGAGTCAGTTTTCATGTCATCTTGAAGAACATTCTGATCCCCTCAGGTAGAATGTTGGTAGTAAATCTTGTTCCTAACGTGTCAGAATTTCCTTATTTATTTCCCTGGAGCAGATGCTCAGTCTTATCATCTCAACAGTGGCCACTTTGTTGGAATACCTCATCCCTTTGACCCATTAGGATCCAGTTTTTTTCAGTTCTAAAGTTCTTTTTGTATATTTTATTCTCTTTAGAAATATTATTTTCTTACTATAAAAGTGATAGAATATCATAGAAGAAGTAAAAGAAGGAAATAACAGAAATCATTCCTAAGAGTATAATCATCTTAAGATTATGTTGGTAAATTTTCTTCTTTTTTAAAAATTTTAATTTGTACACGTACCATTTTTATAGCTGACATTACATGTGTGGAGTTTTCCATGTTTCCTGCTTAACATCATAATAAAAATATTTGGCATGTCATTGAAATTGCTTTTAAACATTTAAAAATATTCATAGTGCTCCATCTTATGCTTGTGCTACAGGGATACAACTTAAATATCTATCATTATAAATAATTCTGCAATGACCTTATCAGCATATCACGTATCTCCCAATTATAAAATTCCTTTTTTTTTTAATTTGAGACAACTTTGTTTGTCATAACATTTCTGTGAAATTAGTAGGGCATTTTTGCACAACTGTTTTGCCAAAATGGAGTGAATGTGCAAAGTTGGGGCTGCTTGGGTCAGTTCCCTGAAGGCATGCACACACCGTTGGGAGCCACAGAAATGGATACAGAGCTAAGGCGAGTGTCCGTTCAGGCTAGAAGTCCTGCTGGCACCTCATATTTTGCAGTTAGTTGGAGATCCTACCCTCAGTTAAGCTGCTTAATAAAGTCTATGATTCTGTACTTAACTGATAAAAAAATTCTGAACTCCAGATTATTGACAGGGAACATAATCTCAAACTCGCTGTCATCCAATATCTATCTTAACTAAAGAGAATCATATTTCTAGAAGGTTGCCTAAAGGATCTATGGTTACCCATCTTTCTAGGTACCCTATACTCTCAATCTATACTCCCAGATTAGGTTGCCAGATACAATACAGGACACCAATTAAAGTTGAATTCAGAGAATGATATTTCATCTGATATTGATCTGAAATTCAAATTTAACAGGATGTCTTCTATTTTTATTTGCTAGATCTGGCTATCCTATGTTGTTAGGTTATTGTGCTTTTATGTACCACCATTTGGTTTTATTGAATTACTAAAACATTCGCCAGTGAGAAGGTTGCTGCATGTCAACTGACTGGTTGACATCATGGAACCTGGAGTCAACAAGTCGCCCTCTGCTGTGGACCCATCAGCTGTGTGACAATGAGCAGGTTACTTAACTTCTCCAAAGCTTAGTTTCCTTAGATAAAATGAGTATAATAATATCAAACACTTTGGATTTCTGTGCTTATCAAATAAAAAAAGAAGTATTTAGACCAGAGTAAGAATTCAATAAATGGCAACAGTTGTTATTATGAAACTTCACTGTGTTTCTTGTAATGTTGGTTATAGTCTGTGACTTTTCTCAATGAGGAGCTCTAAAGAATAAATTCACTCCAGCCTCCCTGTCAGGAATAAATGTGCCTTTCTGTGCCTTTATCCCTCCCTCCCCACCCACCTAGAATGACAGGTGTGTTTTCAATTTATGGACACAGGGAATTTTGGAATTGATTTTATTTCTCTCTCTTCATTAGCTACTTGAAAGCACAGACCTAAATTTTGGATTTCTCTACAGCAAGTATATAGAACATCATTACATGAAATTTGTGATGATATCTTTTTGACTCCATAATATCTTTGTTTTTGATTTGCTCCAAATTTCTTGTTTTTTGCATTAAATATAGATTGTATAACCTACAGAGTCTAAAAATATGCAGACTCCATAAACTCAACAGTTTGTGGAAAATAGGTATCTAAACAATAATGAGACTTCCAATCCATAAACATAGTACATCCTTCTATTTTCTTGGATCTTTCATCTCAGCAATATTTTGTAGTTTTCATAATAGATATCTTATACATCTTCCAAAGAAATTATACTTTGGTATTTGATTTTTTAATGCTATCGTAAATGGCATTTTTAGCAACTTCATTTTTCAAATTTCCATAACTAATATATAGAATTACAATTGATTTTTGTGGATTGAACTTGTATTCCATGAGCTTGCTAATTTCACTTAATATTTTCAGTACTTTTTTTCTATATTTCAAAGAGTGATCTACATACAATTATGCCCTCTGTCAAAATCAGTAGTTTCACTTCTTTCTTTCCAATTTGTATGCCTTCTATTTTCATTTCTTCACTCATTGCAAAACAATTGTCCCAAACCAAAATAGACATCTTTACCTTGTTACTAATCTTAGGAAAAAGCAAAATATTTCACTATTAATTAATTATGAAGTTACCTGTAGGTTTCTTAGAGGTGTTCTTTATCAGATTAATAAAGATCATTCCTTTCTACTCTCCATTTTCTTAGCGTTATTAATCCAGAAAGGGTGTTGAATTTTCTTAGATGCTTTTTTGGCATGTATCGATATAAGGAAATAATTTTTCTATTTATTATATAGTGAATTATTTTGATTGGGAAAAAAAGAATAAAAATTACTATCTCATTAAACTGTTTTCCTGTCAGCCATGGGTTTCACTCTTCATTTTTGTTTGAAAACAGTTCTATCATACTACGAAAATTTAGAAACACATTTTCTCCTTTGACCTCTTTTCTTTTAACCAGTTTAAAATCTTAATTCAACAACTCTGCCCTCCTCTCTTGTTACTTCCCAGTAGTGGAACCTCCATCCCTCAAGGGAAGCTGAAAGTCTGGGGCAGACCTGAGGACAGGAGACTATGGGCCCCCTCCTCACCTTAGGCTCAAGGGTGACTTCGGGACTCTCCTTGGCGGACGTCCTTCCTTTCCCCAGCCCTCCCCCAGCCCTTCCCCTAAATGCAGGCGTCGCACCTCTGGGGCGCGGGTGTTGTCCACTGCAGCGCCCGACGGCCTGAAGGGTGCGTGCGACTTGCACGGGCGCACCACTTCCAGGCACTGCAGGGTGCCCGGCCGCCGCCGGGAGTTCCCGGGGACCGCGCTGGGCCGCTGGGGCAGAAGGTCCCGACGGCGTGGGGGCCGCCGTCCGCAGGAAGGAGCGAGGCGCGGGATTTTCCAGCCGCTCCGGGTCGCCCCAGGGGAACTCGCAGGTGGGCGCCTGGGTGGATTAGCCAGTGCCCCCGCTCGCTGCCCGACCCGACGGCCCCGAGGCCGGAGCCCCTCAAGACAGGGAGCCCCGCGCGATCGGGAGCACCCCGGACCGCGACACTCCCCGACCGGGAGCAGCGCCCCACCTGCAGCCTTCGCCAGCCGGGTTTCACAGCCAGGGGCTGCCAGACGCTTTTTCTTTCCTCTTACTTTCTGTTCCTTTTTTCTTTTTGTAACCCTCTCTGGCGGCCTTATCTCTTTAATCACACTCCTCCCCGTCCCCCGCGGCGCCTCTTCCTTTCAGGTTTCACAGTAATCGGGGGATTGATTGCTGCTTCTCACCTGCTTTCTCAACTCGGCCTCCGCGGCGCGACCCGGAGTGAAGGAGGGGCCGGCGCCCCAGCCCCAGCCTCGGGGACGCCCCTCGCGAGGTAAGGATGGGCGCCCGGGCCACCGCACGCTCGGCGCCTCACCCTCTCTGCCCCTCGGGGCAAGGGGAAACCCATCCGTGGAGGCAGGGATTCTGAAAACAAGATCAATTTTGTGTGTGTGTGTGTGTGTGTGTGTGTGTGTGTGTGTGTGTGTGTGTGTGTTTGAGAGAGAGACAGAGTCAAAGAGACAGAGAGAATGAATACTGTTGAGACAGTAGCGTCACCTTTCCCTGACAGTATAGTTTTAGAGGTTATTACATTCTCAGTTCCTTTCTGGAAACGTGATAACAGCTAGAATAAGTGATAACAATAGTTGTCATTTATTGAGTGCTTACTGTGTGTCTGGCACTGTGTAGAAAACTTTTAGAGGTATTATTTTCACTTAATCCTCCTAGTGGCCCAATGGAGTAGGAGCTGTTTTTATATTATGCTTGGTGAAAGAAGGGTGTGTAGCGGGGAAAGCAGAGAGGTTCTGTCATTTACCCAAGAGCACCTAGCTATTGAGTAATAGATCCCAGATTCATACCTAACTTTTCCTGATTTCAAAACCTTTGTTTTTCTTTTTTTTATCCACCCACCCCCCTTTTCTTTCTTTTTCTTTCTTTTTTTTTTTTTTTAACATAACCTTTATCTTTAATTCCATTTGCCTCTAGAAGTTAAAAATATCCAGCAGGTTGCATTATGGTTATCAGACAAATTAATGACTGGGCAATCCCAGTCGGATATGGAGATCCAAGACTGTGGTATTAATTACTCCAAATTCCCTAGCTCCCTTCTTGAGATCTCCACAAACATCCATTCTGTGCCTAGCCCAGTGCTGGGATCTGGGGTACACCTCTCAGGTATGGGGACTAGGATGGGCTGAGAGGCATAAATTTGGGGAATCGGGTTTGTGCAGGTTGCGGGGACAGCCTGTCCCCTTCTCCTCCCCACCCTTCAGTAGAACTGCACATACACAGGCTGAGAACAACTATTCCCAGGAACACAGAAAGGAAGGCAGGCTCCCCGCCTGGCAGGGACCTCACCAGCCTGCGGGAGGTAGTCCAGGAGCGAGGGACATGCCTGTGGTGCGGGCTTGGACAAGAGCACACGGTGTTTGGGGCACTGGCATGTGGAGAGCTTCCTTGACAAGGGCCACTCTTGAGCCCGGCAGCAAGGACCATAGGAACCTGGCGCTGGGAGAAGTGGGGAGGGTGGTCCAAGTGGCAGACTAGTACAGGCACAGGTGGAGTGGGGAGCATAAGGATAATAATAACAGACACTTGTGTGACAATGCCCATGAGGTGGCATTGATTTTCCTCGCCTTACAGATGAGAAACCAAATTCCACACAAATTCTTTGTTTCTTAGAATGGAAGAGTATATGTGCATGTTATGTCCAAGATCATTTTTCCTCTTTGCATTTGGTTGTTTTATCATCTGAGTAAAACACCTATGCTTGGAACACGGTGGAGAAACAATTACATTTAAAAAATCACTGGTGCGAGCCGGGTGCAGTACCACGCCCCTGCAGTCCCAACTACTCTGGAGGCTGAGGTGGGAGGATTGCTTGAGTCCAGGAGCTGAGACTCACCTGGGCAACACAACAAGGTGAGACTCTTGTCTTTAAAAAAACAAACCAAAACAAAAATCAAACCAAACTGGTGTTGTGACTTTCATCAAGGCAGTTTATCTTAGGAGCTACGCAATTCCACGTTTTGCTAATGAGCAGTTTATACTGAGGCAGTCTACGTCTATTCATATGTGTGTCAGTGTAACTAGCTATAATGTGAGGCTGGCCATTTTACTCTCTCGAGTCTCAGGTTCCTCATTAGAAAGAGCTTTGAAGTGGCTCTTTTGCTGTGAATTATGGGTTTCTGTGAATTATTTCTTCTAGAGAATGATCAGTTTCCTCAGAGTAGGGTCTATAAACAGGGGCAGCTGGACAGAACCAGGGCTTCAGGAAATGACTGTTTGGGCACTCCGCAAGGGCTTGTACTGCACTACCTTGGGTGACAGAGTGGTCAGCTTGGGTCATGCTAGGTCACACAATTTTTGGAAGAAAACTTTTTTTTTCATTTAGAGAAAACTTCATGCCATTGGATAAGTTTGCGACCATTCTTTTTGGGTGTATATACATACATGCACAAATATTTAATGTATATATTTAAGATATATTGAATGTACTTTTATAAGTATACATATAAGTCCCCTAGATTGGTGGTCCTCTACCCTGGCTGTACTATGGAATCACCTGGGGAGCTTTGAGGGTTCAGGGTGCCCAGGCTGTACTCCAGATGGCTGGGTGGAGCCCAAACATCATTATTTGTTTCCAAGCCCTAAGTGAGAGCTTAATGTCCTAGGCTTCACATTAGTTACTAAAACATACTTTTCAAGATGTCATGATTTAAAAAGCATTAAAGTAGATTAATGCAGATGTGCCAATGGATCAGATGGTCACCTATACTCTAAACTGTATATATTTTATGGGTTTAATTCATTCATCAATTGAGCAAATAATAAGCAAGTAGATGTAAAGTGAAAATATATCAGTTAGTGATAAGTGCTATGAATAGAAAAATAAAACAAGGTGAGAGAGTAGGGAGAGAGTGTTGTGTGTGCCTATGTGTGTGTGTGTTTGCACTTGGGCAAGCAAGGTGTGCTAGACTTTCCAGAAAGTCTTCAGGAAGGACCTGCGTATTCTAACCCGGTATCAACAAACCACAGAGGAAACACAGGGCTATTTAATTAATGACGGAAAAATAATTAGTAGCTATTTGAGAAAAGTAAGTTCAGTTAGGCCCTATCTTCATGCCAAATAAGACAATTAATTGTTTGTGGATGAAAAAAGTTAGATGTAAAAGAAAATGAATAATAACTATGCCATAAAAAATGAAGAAAACAGATATGAGAATCTATTTGACCACCGAGAGGAAAGTACTGTTCTACACTTAAAAGTAATGGAAAAATCGCAAAGCAAAATAATGATCGATATGACTGGATCAATATAAAACCTTCCATACGTTAACACATCAAAAGAGAGATTAAAAGTAAACTAAAGAAAAAGTTGGTCAAAACACTAAATATCTGTGAACTGGACAAAAGACATAAAGAGATGGTTCA
This sequence comes from Avahi laniger, assembly GCA_963575035.1. NCBI lineage: Eukaryota > Metazoa > Chordata > Mammalia > Primates > Indriidae > Avahi > Avahi laniger. The sequence goes on along the minus strand of CAUYSK010012080.1, from coordinate 45,317 downwards.
TAAACATGGAAATAAAATGGCTAATAACACATGATTAATATTTGCCTCATTTATAACCAAAAAAATGCAGATTTAAAAAACAAGGAGATGCCACTTTTCCAGTTTGACCACTTAATTAGATTTAAAAATGGAGAATGCTCAATGCTTGCTCAAGACAATAGATGAAGACTGTCTTGCGCTATTGAGGGGGAGAGTATGAGTTATTGCAACATTTCTGGAATGCAGTTTGGCTGTATGCTTTTATCATTTAAGTACATTTGAAATGTATTCTTTGACTCAGTTACTATACTGCCATATAGTAGCACGAAGAAAATAATAAGAAATGTAGATAAATAATAATAGCTAATCTTTAAGTGCTATGTATGATTCACCAGACACTTTGCAATATTAACTCATGTAACCTTTGCATCAGCCCTGGGAGATAGTATTGTTATCCCATTCTATGGATAAAGAAATTGTGGCACAGAGAGGGTAAGTGACTTGCCCAAGGTCATTCAGCTAGTAAAGGAGAGAATGGAGATTCAAATCCAGCCAGGCTGACATCAGAGCTCAGACTCCAAAAAACTGAGTTATATGGCTTTACATATAAAGATGGCTTTGGGTTATTTCGTAACATAAAACATCTTATAAATGATAATATATCCATATAAAGCAATATTAGGTGGCAATTAAAATGATGTTAACAACAAGAGTTCTGTAACATAAGAAAATGTTCATCATATAATATTCAGTGGAAATGCAGGATATGAAATTATTTAAACATCATCTTAATTATTGAGAATATATAGAAAAAGCCCAAGAAAACATGCACATTGAGATTATTTTCTTCTTTCGGTCTTCATTTTGTAAATGCCCTACACTAGGGTGTAAATTGCTTTGGAAATAAGAAAAATTTTAAAATAGAAAGAAAAGAAGAAAGAAATCTTAAATTTATTAAAAAGCAAAATAAATGATATCAATAACAAACATAACACTAAAAAAAAACCCTAAAATTCCTACATGCAAGAAACTGAATATTTATATCCTCCTATGTCTATTTTATTAATACTTGCTAAGGTGTCTAAGACATTTCTCAGAATAGTTCTTTTTGCGGAAATGAATTCATTATATAATAAAATCTTTATCTCTTAAATTCACACATAAAACTTAACAAGTATGTTAAAAATTTTATATGCACACATCCACACACAGAGCTGTGTGAATATCAGCTATTTTTTTGTATACTGGGATCCTAACATATTTCATACTGAATCTCAGAGTTAACTTATCAGAGTGCTGAATCATTTGAAACAACTTTATCTCTTGGCAATTATCTCTTGAAAATTAAAAAAAAAAAAATAGAAGTGTCGCTCTTTACGAGGCTATGTCAACCTTAACCAGAGGAGTGACACAAAGGAAGTAACACTTTTCATTCTACCCAAAATAAAAAAATAGACAGAGCTAATAATAAAATGTAATGTGTGGAGGCAGCAGGGAGGTTTCAAACCATAGAACTGTTCTAATTTATGAACGGTTGGTACTTTCCATACACACTTATCCCCTTTGTCTTCACATTATTGATTACTATCTCTTGGAAATTCCACCAAATATTTGGTGATGTTATTCATAAAGTTGGATGTAAATGGCCTGGCAACTTAGCCTTTAAACTTTATTCTCAATTTGGGTTTTAACGGTCCTATTATTAGGATGGCGAGTGAGGGGCAGTTGTTGAGAGGGGAATTATTCTGGGCTGGAAGGAAGTCTGTTTGAACACCAGATGATTTCGTCACTGAGTAATTCTGGAGGCAGGCTTTCTCATCATCTCCGCTTTGGGAATCGGCAAACAGGCTCTGAGACCTTTACGTAACTTGCCCAAGGCTCATCAGGGCTCAGAGTGGAACGCCACCCACATTTGTGTGTTCCTGAAACGAGACTCTTCCATCATGCCGAGTTCCCTCCTCCCAGTAAACAAGAAACATGGGTTTATTTATGAAATACTCAGACTCAGTGAAAATCTCCACTGAGGAGGAGCCTTCTTCCATCCTGCTCTCTGAAGTTGTAATTAGAAGGGTGAAGATTGTGTTGTAACAGGATCAAAGTTACGCAGAGCTTAGTTACATGGGTCACAGTCTATGTAGAGGAGTCTGGAGTGTATGAAATTCTACTTTGTCTTTCCAGTTCCCTAAAATAAACACATGTTGGCTGTGAGTGTAGGCACACGCACACATACACACGCCTGCTCTTCAGTGACCAATGATAGGGAGTGCTTACCATGTGCCGGGCATCGTGCTGCATTTTAGTGATATAGTGATTGATGAGCAAAATGGATTTAGTTCCTAGGTGTATGAAACTTATGTTCTGAAGAAAGAAAATGGACTTTTAAAAATTCAACCCACAAATGAGAATCTAATTACAAAACATGATGAGATTTTGGTGTGAAAAAACACACTCATACAGACACACACACATTCCTACGTGTGCAGAACAGCTGTCGTATGTTGTCATGTCACAAACTGTTTATTCATAGAATGATAGATTTTTCTAGAAATACTGTTGTCCTCAACTTGGGCCTTGGAGGAGACAGGATTTAGCAGACCAGGCCTAAAATTCATCAGGCTTTGTCGTATTAGAAAAATGAGTCATTAGGGACTCCTTCTGGAAGCCAAAACTCATTGCTTTGAAATTTTATTAATTTTATATGTCTGAAGGTTCTGAGAATTGGTGACGGTATTATGGAATATGAAGATCTTCTTGGTTTTTTTTTTTTTAAGTTTGTGTGCCAGAGGATTTTTTTTTAAACCTTCTTCATAAGACAGGTATGCTTGTGTTTGAAAGCTTTAGTTGAATCTGTCTTCTTCTGTTTCCAGAGAAACATTTGAATAAAGCAGAATCCTAAACATGCATCATGGACAATTATCCTTGACACTTTGGGCACTTATATTCATAGGCATCTCTGGTAAGTGATTATAAAAATTCATAAACATACTTCACTAATAATCTAGAAGGAATATCAAAGTTTTACTTTTTTTTATGTGGTGTTAGCTACTGACGATGCTGAATTGATTGAAATGAGTGATATGAAATTTTATTTTAGAAAGTTGCCAACCATTTGGCATTCCTGGCACAGTGAGTGAAAGATTCATAGGGTAGAGAGCAAGTAAAGGAGACACATATGGTATTGTTGAAATAGAAAAGATCCAGCCCTCTGAGTTTATGGGGAGAGAGCAGGATGTAAAAACTTGCATCCTGAAGTAATTTACAAGTGTTATCTGAAACCAAGGAGGTAACAGCCATCTTTATTATTGATTTTTAGAAAGTTTTATGCACACTGTCTTCTTCCAGAGAGGAAGCCAAAAATTCATCTCATTAGGTGGGTAATAGTAAGGAAAATAAATGGAAAATACCTCACAGAAATTGAAAAAAAAGTAGAGTTACAAGGAATATACAAAAAAAGGAGATCGATTAGGCAAGGGAGCTCCAGTAGACTTCACAGCAGATGTCAAATACCAATTTTAATTTATTAGCAGTGATTGGTTGGAGGTTTGGTTTTCTGAGCTTTTTTTTTTTTTTTAAGAGTCCGAGGCCCCATTCTTTGAAGAAGAGTTCCATGATTGAGTAGCAAAGTTTTTCTTAGGCTTTGGAGGAGAAGGAGGGAACAGAAATAATACTTTGCCTTGGTCTGTTATCTAGGAGAGCGAAACACATGGGTCCATGTCCCCTACTTTGAGAATTGCTGCCAAAGAGATAGCAAATTAAAATTTGATACTTTCAAATAATACAGGTCTAAATTGTGGGGTGTATTTACTTAAGTGGATCCATTTATTGTTGAGAGCCACGCAATGCAATACTTCACAGATGTTAAAGCCATGAGGTAAATCTTCTTTTCTTGATATGGAATGATCTGTCAGAAAGTACTAAGTGAAAAAGCAAGGTGCTGGAAAAGGTGAGTAACAGGTCTTATGATCTGTGGATATACACTGAAAACCTTGCTCCCAGTTATAATGAAAGCATGTTTTAGGCACAGAAACAGTTGTACAGCCTCTTGTGTAAGGTTACTATAGTCTCGGATGTCTGTTCTGTCCTTTTAGGAACTTGGAGAGTGCTTCTCATGAATGGTTCACTCTAAGCAGATATGATAATGTTCTACATGTAGGATTGATTTAACCTAGTTAAAGCTAGGTGACAATGTCTTGTAATTGTCCAAACTCAAGACAATTCTAAACATATTCCAATGGGTGTGTAGGTTCTTGGCCCCATGGGGTTCTCATACCCTGTCTGTGGAAGAACACGAGTGCCTATTCTGGCACTTTGAACTCCACACACTTTGAACTCTGCTCATTTCTCCAATCAAAACCAATTTCTAGCATTATATTAACCAATAAGGCCTCTAATGTTAAACATGAGATTAGACATACTAGCTGCCTGGGGAGTGTGAGCTTTCACTGCCAACCACCCACCCTGGAGAGTTTGTAGTTCACATTAGTTTTCTTCATATGGTAACAATCTTCAAAGAAGAATGAGTGCACATATCCGTCAAAATACAGTCCTGTGTTTACAGAAGCTTTTGTAAGATTAGCCCAAACCTGGAAACCTGGAAATAACACAACTGTCCAATAGACATTTGTCCAATAACCCAAATCCCCAATATTTATTCATTTATAGAATGGATAAATTGTCAAGTAGCAACACAATTGGATACTACAGAATGATGAGAAAAGAACACATCACTGATACAGGCAGCAACATGGATGCCTATCACAGCATAATAGTGTACAAAATCATCCAGATACAAAAGAGTATATACTGTATGATTTGTGTACTTTATTATGTTAGCTCTAAAACAGGAAAATGAACTAAATGTTAATGACGTACCATAGTTATGAATGTCGATTAAAACTGACACCAACATATACACGTGTCTCACTTTCCATGTTGAAGTATTGAAATGTAAAACAGAGATTGCATAACAACCACCAAAACATAAGGCTGATGCTCATTAACTCTGGTGCTATAAGGTAGATATGACATCCATGTTTTCAAAGAATGGTTCTACCATTCGAGCCACTTCCTCTTTATGTTGTGGTTAACAGCATTGAGTTAAAACCAGACTGTTGCTTTGAGAAATAAACCCTAGCTATAGAAAGGGCATTTTATCCAAGTCCTCAGGGAAGTATTTCATTCAATGTAAAGATTCTCATTTTTAAAATGCAGTGAAAGTGCACCGTGGAGCCCTTGGAAGACAGGATATGAGAAAGGCCCATTAATGCTGACTTTGAACTACCAGAAGTACAAAAGGAGGAAGAAGAGCACCTGCCTTGTGTAGATGACAGGAGCAGGTACATTTCCAAAGCCAGAGAATCTGGGTTCATTGAGAAAGAGAAAGAATGAGTGACAGACACCAAAATTTGGACTGATATTATATTAGGCAATTCTTGATTATCTACAGGGAAACCTAGAGCAATTACTCACGCCCTAAGTTACCTAGGCACACCTTCCACTATCCCCACACCTGCTGGGGAGTGGTTAGGTAGACTGGTTGAGCACAAGGTAGGTGAGAACTCTGAAGATGCACATGGAGAACGCCAAGGTGTCTAGGTTTGTTTTGTTTTCCAGGGAGACTGGGGATGTTTTGGGGTTAAGTGTGGCAACACTGTGACTTCTGTGGCTTTCCTTATGAAGAAATTGTAATGCGTAATTTTTTTTTTTAAAGATGACACTACACTTATCTGTCTCCCAGTGATAGTAGGTTAAGTTCTGATACTTTCCCTGTTTGGAAGGAGTTGTCAGAAGTTGTGTTTTCATCTATGTTGTGAAAGCACCTCATCCCTGCTCATGTTGAAAACATTGACCTTAAAGTAAGGGAACGCACAGGAAAGTGACTGAGATTCCTCTGAACTTTCTTACTAACCATGCTTATTCACCTAATGCGTTAGGAGAGAAAAAAAGTATCTTTGTCATTTTGTTTTTTGTTTTTTACTTTCTTTTATTTGCTTATCTTTTGAAGAAACTTGTATTTTACGTACCCACATCACTGCGGTTGAAGGGGAAGCTTTCTATCTGAAATACTGCGTATTTCCACCTGTGCCTGAGAATGAAACAACCACCATCAGATGGTACAGAAGCAATGGATCACATGAACGTGTTCAGCTAAATCCAGGCAGTTCACCCAGAATTACTTTGTGGGATTATGTTTTGGAGTTTTGGCCCATTGAGTTAGATGACAGGGGATCTTACTTTTTCCAAATGGGGTGAGTACACCTTTTCTTTGCAATTAAAATATATTTCATAGCACTTTTGGCCTTTGTTCAGCAGCTCAAATATGCAGTTATCTGAAAGATCAGATAACGCATGCATTTTTTTCTCTCTTACACTTCCTATAACATATTTCATTATTGAAAAATAATAAATCAATCTCCCCATGTTTATTTTCTTAGTGATCTTACTGAAGGATATTATCTTAATAGGATTTCCTTTTAAGAAATACTTGTCAATGATAAGCAACGATTGAAAGAAAATCAGTTTTAAAATTCAGCTTCTCCTGTTGTCTAGACCCTCTGGTCAAATGAAATCAATGGCTTGGACTTTATAGTAATATCAACATGTCGTGGGGTAGGGGGCAGTGTCAGTTTCCTGGGTGGCAGCACCAGGCTGGGGAGGAGGGATGGCATTGATGTCAACCCACCCTAGTCTGGTTTGCAGGGGTTCCTTGGGAGCCAGGTGGCAGTGCCAGTGGTGGAGGCATGTATGTGTTTGGCAGCCAATCGCAAGCCCACAGCCAGGGGCGGTGAGAGAGGGGACATGGGAATGGCTTTGCAGTCTACTTATGACATAGCCCTGGATTCTGCCAGGATCTTTATAATCAAGAGGCATAACGTCTATGAAATGAAAGCAACCACTGACAGCCTCAACCACTCTTATTAAACTTGGTCCCCTTTATATGAATCTATCTACATACGTATTTTTATAGAGATTTGAGACTGACCTGTAGGAGATAGCTCAGGGCCAGCTGGCTGGTGACAGTGTGCTGTCAGTGCCTCTAGACTGAGTCCTGATCATTATCAACCATGCCGTTGACAGCAGAATGAGACATCAGATATCACAGCAAAACCTTGATATCGCTGCTGTGGTTTTGCACAAAATGAGGTCATCTTTGTTTGTTTTTATACATAGGAGCTCCCAGGAGTCAGAAAGAAATTAAAGTACTCTTTCTTTTAAAAAAGTGATAATTTTATGTGGCTTTTTGAGGGAGAATTGGGTCACAACTGGGTCTTTTCATGGCAAGCTAAAGAAGAATGAATACTTGCAAGTGGAGTAGAGGAAAAAGAACAGCAAACACCACTCCCTCCTCTTCCTGATTGAATGGAGGCATGATTTAAATGAAGTATTCTGGACAGGGCAGAGACCACCAGTCTTCTGTGACCACCGCTTGGAGATGTTAGAGACAGAGAGCATTGGCCATCTTCCCAATATGGAGAGTGGAGAGAATTCAGCCTGGGTTAGGGAGCGAAAGGGGCATCAATGGATAGAGGTAGGGTGTCAGACAGGCATGGAGAGACAGGGCAGCAGACAGGAGAGGGCAAGAAAACGAGGTGGCTCAGTGTGGCCCTGGCGATGAACCTTAAAGGATGATGGGGACTGATGAGTGTGAGAGTAACGTGATGGTGGGAGGAGCAGCTTTGACAGTAAACAGGATTCTGCATGACAGCAGGTTGTTTTGGACACCCAGGAGCGCAGAAGATACAGACATCTTCAAATACAGGGTGATCTGTGAGCAGTATCCTGTTCATAGCAGACGGATGTGCGCGTGCGTGTGTGTGCACCCACGCAGGTGAGAAAGACTTTGCAGTTTGGTGTGGGATCTGTCAAAGCCCAGAGTCTATGCCTGGCATTCTCCCCTTAGAACTGTAATCCTTTAATTTTATAGGAATCTATTGCTAATAATCAAATGCTTCTAGGAACTGATAATTTGTCACATTAAAGTTTAAGAAAGATGTCAACTAATAAGGAAGGGGGTACAGGAGAGGGAGTTTTCCGTGCTGGAGTTGAAGAAATGAAGGTAGAGAGAAAAGCACATGCAGAAATCTAAGAATCAGATCCGAGGCTGACAAGCAGCAAGTTTGGCTGGGTGAGGGGCCTCGGAAGAGAGAACCAGGGGCTTTTAAAACTCCTTCTGTACATGGCCAGAAGTGAGTGGCTCCTTTAGCCAGGATGGGATGGGCCAGGCCTGTAGCAGCAAAGCGGTAGGCGCGGCTTTGGGTAGTTGGCCTCGGCTTCACAGCAGCCTTTGAGCTCCATGGTGCTGGGTGCAGGGCTGCTTGTGCTGCTCGTCTCGTGTTCCCAGTGCAGTGTCCCGTCACAGGAGGGTGGTCAGTCCGTCAGTATTTGTTGAGTGTTAAGAATCGAGGACTGCAGAGGTGGGAAAAAATATGATCTGACAAGACGGGAATATTCATGTACTCTAGTCCTCGTAAGCAACAGGTCAACGAGATCTGGAAACATCTCTCCACCTCAGTGAGGCTGAAATTGGGGCAAATTTACAAACACACCTGCAGAGAAGTTGCTGCCAGTGGGATCTTGAATCCTTTTCAAGGGCCAAGTAGCTCTATTATGTTCCATGGCCGTGGACCCACTGCCTTTAACTGTGATGACAGTTTTTTACCCTCTCCAGCCCTGGCCAATCTTATATAAATTCATGCCCAGCGTGAAAGGGCCAGATTTACATGGATTGTGAAGGTCTGCTATTGTGCAAAGCACTGCTGGCTTTGGGGCCAAACAGATGTGCATTTGTATCCTGGTCCCACCCTGTAACAGCTGCATGACCTTGGGCATGTTGTTTAACCTCTCTGAGATTTGATATTTTCATCCAAACCTGAAGAAAATAGTCATTTCCCTTACACATACGTGGTGCAACACCTGGACCTCAGTGAGAGCTAGTCTTGTCTTTTTTCCATCCTATTGGAGACTTGAAGGGGAACTGGAAGAGTCTAAGGTGGGGACAAATTTGTCAAGCACACAGGAAACGTAACAACACACACCTGCTGTATTTAGTATATGGATCTATGTATCAGAAGTGCAGTGTAAGAGAACATCAGAGTGCAAACGTCTTGTCTTTAAAAATTTCCTTCTAAAAATACTGTTAATTTTTTCCTTTTTCCAAATTAATTTCTGATCAGGAGCAACTATAAAATTTATTGAAACTCACTTTTTTTTCAGGAAAGCATTTGAAGTGCTAATACAGTTTTGCTGAGGGCAAAAACTCCAGGCTTCAGTTTACTCAACAGTAAGAGAAGGAGATTGGAATATAGTGCCTTGAGAAATATAAAACCTAATACAAATACACACACATTCAGAAAATAATAACAGGAGTTTGTTTATAGGACTCAGGAAACCAAGGCCACCCTCCCATCCTGGACTAAGACCCTCTGAACTTATTTAATCACCACAGATGATTGAAGTTTTAAGTGTTTGCTGTTCTGACATCCATAATATATGGTCTGCAGTAGGGATGTGTGTGTGCGTGTGTGTGTGTGTGTGTGTGTGTGTATGTGTGTGTAGACTGCTCAGGTTTATATCTTTTACCCTCCGCCCCCCCACCCCGTGACAGTTGTTAAATTTCTTGCTGCACTTAACCAAGAGGAGGCAGAACAGGGTTTGGACATCAATGAATCACTCTGTTTATACAAAAATAAGGGGAAAACATATCACATTGGTTACTAAAGGGAAGATGGATGATATTTGCAAAGTCTCCATAGTAATTACAAAATACCCTTATATCTTTATTTCATAGAAATTATACTTATGAATGGAAATTAAACATCATCAGAAGAAATAAACACAGCTGTTTTACGGAAAAACAAGTAACTAGTAAAATTGTGGAAGTTAAAAAGTTTTTGCAGATAACCTGTGAAAATAGTTACTATCAAAAACTGATCAGCAGCACATCATTGTATAAGGTAATGCTTTTAAAATATTTTAACTTAAGACTTGATTGAAAATATAAAATTCCAAAATGAGGGACTAAAGGCTGTGGACCATTTTGATCTCGTAACAAATATGCTGTCTGACCGCACACAGCTCAGTTGGCCTGTCTGAGCTAGCGTCCTCTGGGTTGTTGTAAAGCGCTGACGCTTGATGTAGGTGCCAGCGTAGCTGCCCGGGATTTGTATCCAACAGGTGGTAAGGCTTCCCCTCCCTGTCCTTCCCTCATTTCCCCTCCCTTTCAATACACTAATTTTGGGGAATGCTAGTTTAAGGATTTTCATTTTTCTCCTATCACGTATACCTAACATTTAAAACTCTATTATATATATTTTTTCGGAATGTATTAGTTCATTTTATAAAATTGGAAGATGGAAAAACAAAGAATGAAGAAAGCGAAAATCACTCATAATCCCACCAGCCAGAGATGTTGTTTTTTTTTTTCCTGTGTAAACATCTACTTTTAAAAAGTAGTATATTTTATTACTTGTGTCTTTCACTTATCCAGTAAAAATTATATTGTGATTATTCCCCAGATCTTTAAATATTCTTCCAAACATGGGATTCCATTTTGCATGTGCCTGGTTTCATATAACTAATCCCCTTGTGTTTGGACATTTGTGAATCTCCTATTTTGCAATATTATTTAAAGGATAAAATCAATGTCATCTCCATAAATCTTTGGGTGTTTATATGATTTTTTCCTTAAACCAAATCCCTAAATATAGAATTACTAGATCAAAGGCTATGAGCGTATTTATATGGCTTTTGGTCCACATTATTAAACTAGCCTCTCCAGGGAGCTATGCCAGATAAAACCCCACACCTCGTAAAAAATAAATAAATGAATAAATAAATAAATAAAAATCCTCTTTGCTCACACCTTCACCCTTCACCACACTGGGAAATAACACTTTAAGAATGTTGAAAAATCAGACATGGAAAATTTCTGAAACTCTTAGTGTTTCTTTTTTTTTTTCATTTCTTTTCTTGACAGTAAATTAAATGTTTGTATTTATTTATTGTATCTTACTATTGCTTCATTTGTGGATTGCCTGTTTATTTTCTCCATTTCTTCAGTTATCTGTTACTTGTTGAGTTGTAAAAGCTCTTTAGACAATGCTATGGAGATTGTATATATGTGTGTTTGTACAGTGTGTGCGTGTGCATAAAAATATACACACATTCACGCACATACACAGCACAAATTGTGTAATTTCTATAGAAGAACAAATCTGAATAGTGTGACTCTGTCAAGGAAACTTTGGAGAGCTGTGAGAGAGTGGTCTGCACAGAAGAACTTTGGAAAATTGGAGCGACTGATGATGATTTCTTTGAAACTGTTGTTTGTACCTTTTGCTCGAACACTGTTTACTTGTGATTTTTCAAGGAACGCTCTTATCTGAAACGTTTTCTAAACATTTGAGTCAGTCCTGAGTTGACTAGGCTCTATTTCCTGTTAAATGTAAAATGTTTTACAGTACATGTAAATTTGTGAGGTTTAGGGAACTGGGTTTTAAGAAATTCCAACATGCAGGTATTTAAATTTAGAAAATAGGTGTACCAGGGGTGTTTTTAGCTCAACAGCTGACCACCGGGCTAAGTATGCTAAGCCTGTTGACTGGTCATGACCTACCTCAGAGGAGCAGAGCAAGGATGCTAAATCAGTAGACAATGGATTGGAAATGGAAATGAAGAGTCTCTGATCTTTTATATATCTCGGAAAAAATCAGTTTGGGTTTATAAAAATTTGACTTGTATATAAACAGTTTACTGGTGTGAGGTACACATGTGGGGGCCTTGCAGGCCCATCCTAGGCACTGGATCTAGCCCCAGCGGCTACCAGCTCTGGGGGAGAAGAGGTTCTCCCTGTTTGGTGTTTGCAGGAACAGCATCAAATGGTCAACAACAGCCAATCAGCTCCCATATTTCCCATCTGGTCCCTGGTTTGCTTCAGGACCTACCTGTGGGTGACCGATAGGCTGGACTGAAGAAGGTGGCTTTATTTATTATTATTATTATTAATTTCTGTGACATACATAGAAATCTGTGTGTGTGAGAGAGATGTTAGAGTGTGCCTGTGGATTTGAATATTCTTGCTGCGTGCCTGATCAGCCCACCGGCTTCTGGTGGAGGATGTCATGCCAGGCCAGCCATCTGCTAGGTACTCTGTTCTCTGAGTAATTCTGCTCCTACCTGCTACCCACCCCCTGGGGGGCCACGGGATTGGACTGATAGTGTCACAAAATAAGAGTTGCGACCCAGGCACGGATTTTTGTTGTAGTGTTCCTGCATGTGTGTGTGTGTGAATGTGTGTGCGTGTGTGTGTGTGTGTGTGTGTGTGTGTGTGTAAAAGAGAGGTTAAAGGAAAATGATGAAAGTAGCCCCACAGCCCCCGTGCTCTCTTTCCCTGCATGTATTAATGACAACAATAGTGACAGGAACAGGACTGCATCTCATCGATTCAGTGGAAACTGTGCCAGATCACGGGGACATTTACTCAAGAATTGCTAGTTTCCATTCTGTTTCCCTTTTTCTGTAAAGATCTTTAACTTTAAACAATTTGAATGATTGTAATATGAATATGGCTTTTACTTAAAGTATTTCAACTCACTGTCTTAAAAACAGAACTGTAAAAAGCTACTGGAGAACAATGAAAACCCCTCTATAAAGAAGAATGCCGAGTTCGAAGATCAGGGCTTTTATTCCTGTGTGTTTTCCATTCGTCATAATGGAAAGCTATTTAACATCACCAAAACCTTCAATATAACAGTAGTTGAAGGTAAGAGAAATCTTAGAATTGGGAAGAAATAAACGTATCTTAGTAAAAAGGAATTTTTTCTTTCCTTTAAAGCTACATAGGAATTGAGAGGCCACTTAGTTAAGGTTGTGACTACACCACTAGTTCAAATACAAGGGTCAAAATCTTCATTTTGGTGCCCATCCCCCTGGCTGCAAAAAAAATTTTTTGGCAGCAAATGAACGTTTATATTTATTCATATAAACCTCACATGAATTGGCTTTTTCTCTTATTTGGAATTTGAGTAAATTGTGGAATCTTTTGTCGTTAAACTTTCATTTGCACTCAACAAATATATAATGAGGATGTCTGTATTCCCTAGTGCTGGGAGGCAAGGGAAGCAAGGGAATAGGAAATGAAGCGAGTACAGTACCATTCTCAGGAATTTGGTTATAATCGGGAGAGGCAATAAACCACATAGAGGTGCCCCAGTGTATGAAACAGTGTCATCTGTGAGGCCTTTAATTGGAGTCTCTGCCTTGATCTTGGTGTTTGAGGGCGAGTGTCATGAACAGGCAGCAGGACATGCTGGGGAAAGGGCTTTCAGGTGGGAGAACATAAGGAACACAGGTGGTGGGAAAGGGAGGATGCTAATAGTCTGGGTTGTCATGGACCCCGACTAAGTATGATGGAAGGGCAGAAACCTAGGACCTTAGAGATAATGTAATTAAGCCTCACCCAGTGAAGATATTCTTCATACGGCACAGCCAATAATTAATCATCTAGTCCCTTCTTGGGAATTACTGAGGAAATTACCAAATCACCCAGCAGCTTAGTCCAGATTTTAATATCCAATTGTCGAGAAGTCTTTTTCCCATTGAGTCCAAGTATACCTTCTCGTAGCTTCCACCCACAGGTTTTGTTTGCCTGCAGTAACTTCACAAATTAAGTCTAGCCCCTTCTTAAAATGACATTGTCTTTGATTATTTGAAGAGAGGTGGCCTATCCACCCTAGACTTTCTTTTCCGTCATCCTGGGACGCTGTAAACCCGGGTAGATGACTCATTCAATGGAATCCGTGGGCATGCAGTTTACTGCAGCTCCTTTGCTTTGGTAACGTTTGTCCTCTTCACTTCGGCCATCCACTTATTCAGGTATTCACCCATGCATTGCTACTGTGACAAATTGCCCCAAATTTAGCATCCTCCCTAAAGTCAAAGTTTCAGCAAGATTGCATTGCTTTTGGAGGTTCAAGGGGAGAATGTGTTACTTTGCCTTTTCCAGCTTCTAGAGGTCACCGGCACATGGCTTGTGCTCCTTCATCTTCAGAGACTACTGCATGGCATCTTCAAATCCCTCTCTCTCTCTGTCTTTCTCTCATTTGCTTCCATCATCACATCTTCTTTCTGACTCTGACCTTTCTGTCTCCCTCTCGTGAGGACCCTTGTGACAACACTGGCTCACCCAGAAAATCCAAGATAATCTCCCCATCTCAAGATTCTTAATTTAATCACACCTGAAAAGTCCCCTTTGCCCTGTAACATAACATATTCCCAGGATCTGGAGACTAGGATGTGGGAAACTTTGGAGGCTATTATACTGTCTGCCACAGCCCAGAGCCTGATAATCTCATAACTGAATTCTTAAACCCCCAAATTTAAATCTATGTATAATCATCTGCCCTAAATACTTCAGCTTTACTTTCCCATATATATATTCTTTAGTCTCAAATCAATCTCTGGTCCTTTGATACATCAGTACCTACACCCTCTCTGCCATCCATCTTTGCTGTCAGCCCATCAGCCACTCTTTCCCTCCTTCTTTGAGGAAGCGGTATGAACATCCATCATTAAAAAAGCCATTTACTCTGGGCCAGGAATTGTGCCAAGCACTTGAGTTGAATCATCTCATATAATCCTCATAACAGCTCCGTGTGGTTGGGATCTTGGGCAAGTTAAATTACTTATGAGTGTGTGTAAAGTTCAAGGATGGTCCCAGAGCCAGGGGAGCTCTGCTGTTAGGTCCATTTCCCGCCGCCTGGTCCCCCGCTCCTTGCCCCCCACCGCTGCACAGGCTGTTCCTCTATCTGAACTGCTCACCTGATGTCCATTGTCTTCCTGGAGAACGCCAACTGAGTCTTTCAGGATGCCACTCAAATGTCCCTCCTCCTCTGTGCCTCTGTGGCCTCTTAATTTGTATTTCTGATTGCTGTCAGAATCTGATTTCATGTGTGTCTCTGTCAGCAACCTGAGAAGTTTCTGGAAAGTAGGATGGAACTAAATTCTGTTCCTCATCTTTGCACCTCACACACCTACAGTTGGCACTTGGCACGTTGTAGGTGCTCATTACATGCCTGTTGAGTGAAATACGGAGACGGCAACAGTTCCTTCAATGGTGCCACATACGACAACCAGAAGCCTAGATTCCTCACCATCTTGGCCATTTTTCTTTGAATTTGACAGATGTAGAGCTTGGAGTTGGAGTCAATAGTCAGGAGGTGTTCTGACTTGTGCTGAGGACAGTGGGACTCTGAGCTCCCACCTTCTCTATATTGTGTCTTTATTCAGGTTCCCCTGGGATCATGGATGTAGATCTCTCAGCTGCCACATGATGAGCACTGTAGGGGTGGAAAGGTGTGATCGCTTTCCTCATCCATCATAAGAGTCATGGCCAACACTCCTGTAACAAAAGACAGTTTAGCAAAAGAAAGGTATAACAAATTTATTTAATCAAAGTTTTATGTAGCATGGGAGCCTTCAGCAATGAAGACCCAAAGACCCAGGGAAAACCTTTTGTTTTTATGCCTAGGTTCTATGAAGCAGGGACAGGGGTGTAAACAGGTGATTGGACAAAAGGGTATTAACTAATGGTAATGCACTGAGTGAGGAAACCCAGTAAGACCGACTATTCATGTTCTTCTTGGCCTTTCTGTTGTGGCATTCCTTCCTCCCAAGTATAGGGCTGGACCCTCATTCCAGAGGGTCTTAGGACCTACTATCAGACAAGGTAGGGCAGAGAATTTTTTATAGACAGCTCCTAGACAGAAAGGTGGGGAAAGTTTAGAGTAATATTTCTAGGTTTTATGGCTTGCTTTGGAGAAAGGGAGTTCTAGTTTCTATGACCCATGTCGGGGAAGAGGAAGTCTGGTTTCTATGATAGTTTCAGGTGAGAAGAGGGGTGAGAAATGGGAAGGAAGAAGAAGGTCAAAGAGATCTGAGTTCTGGGGCTGTTTCTGAGGCCTTCCAACATTGTTTAGTTCAAAGCACTCAGCCTGCCAAAGTGCCACACTTTGTGGTGTCATTTTCTGAACCCCAGTAGCACCATTGCCTTCATCTTGTGTTCAGGAATCACAGCCCTCTGGACTCCCACCTGGCATCTGCCATTCTCCTCTTCTCATGCTCTGGCTGGTCTGGTGACATCTCCTCTCACTGCTGGCAATCTCTGTGCCATTTTGACACTGTGACGTTAGCTTCACAGGTGGACTAGTAATGCCAAGTGCATTCACTAAGGTGTTGGCTTCTTTCCACTACCTCAAATGGGGCTGTCCCCTTCACTTTGCACCAGTTGTAGAAACCCAGTGCTGATCTGGGTTTCCAATGACGTAATCTGAGTGTTAGCAGAGAGCACCCTTTACTTGAGTTGTCCTTTACTAAAGATGTCCTTCATACCACCTTTTCCCAAGTCTCCCATGTAAGTTTCTGGGGGAAAAAATGGATCCAGAGAAAGTAGCAATTTTCCTCATTGCATGAAAATCACCTCCTGCCCCTTCGTCCTTGAATCAAGCTTACGTTGCTCCACATTCATAGACCTGAGAGTTAGTTCTTTCTCTGGCTACATCTTGGCTCCTCCCACCTGTCTAGCAGGATTCCAGGCTTGCTCAGATAGCTTGGATCCCAGGGGAACTCTGTCCTGACTCTCCACCTGTGGATCCACCACGCTGGTTTTGTTCCCATGTCCTTGCCTCCCCACTGTCCCCGGCATGCCTCACCTGGTAGCACTGCACTGAGAGGGCTCTGGGAGGCTTGGACGCTGCAAGAGAGCACCTGAGTCATGGTGTGATCCATCCACACAGCCAGGCATTCTGCTTGCTGAGCACTGTAGGCCCCAACAGCGCTGCTCCGGACATGGCTCGGAAACAGCCCAGAAGCACTGAAGTTACTAGAACGAACAGTCTGGGTCATGAGGAAAGTTATCAGTGCTGATACCAAGGCCAACAATAACTGAACTATGTTTAACACATTAACTGCTATGTAAGCTGTATTTAACTCACACTAGTTTTGAGGCCAGGGCCCCATGAAGCATATGAAGACTCAATTCTCTGAAACAAATTCAATAAGAATGTCGTGAGTCACGTACAAGTCAATTGGCGTGCAGTGTAAAAATTGATTCTAGCACCGTGTGAGTTGCATATAACTCACGCATAGAAAACAATAAAAAATAACACATCTTTCATTAACACATCGACTGCCATTGAGTTGTATTTAACTGAGAATAGTTTTGACCCTGAGGTCTCGTGAAGCAAAATCCTGCAGTTGGTTCGTGAAAATCTTACTTGTTGATATTCTTTTTGTTAAAATTAATATTGACAATTTAATTCTAAAACACGTGGATTGCATGTGCATAACTTATGCACAGAAAACAATAAAAAATAATAAACTAGGGAGGATCGTTTTGTTTTGATAAAACACTGAGGCCCCAGGGAAAAATTGTTTTCTTTCTAGAGTGACAGTCAATGTGTTAAATCTACTTCCACACTTGCTCTCGATGTGTGGCATCAGCTGCCTCGGGCTATATCTAGCATTTAGTAATAGTAGAAGGTTGCAGGGAGAGGATTTCCTTCCTAAGCATCACTGGATGTGCAGAACTCCCGGTTGGGGTCAGGAGTCACTTGGGAAGTAGAATGGGGCCTACAGCGCAGCACACCAGCAGGGCCAGGACCTGGTGAGTCAGGAGACACACCCGTGGTGCGGTATTGAAGGGGCACTCCTCTCGGCGTCCTGCCAGAGAAGGGTTGGTGCCCGAGAGTGAGGGCTTGTCTTGTCTCACCCCTGGCCCTGCACCCTGTAAATCTATCAGTGAGGAGCTGAGGAGGTCAGAGGGAAGGACTCAGGCAGGACAGAATGTACTTCCCAGCGACTTTGCATCTTCTCATCCTGCAGTTTGGTTGTCTCAGGGGCCTGTCAGTGGTCCCCCTGGAGGAAAGTCTTCCTCTGCCTATAGCTGGGGTGAGCAGAAGCCACAGATCTGAGCTGAGAGAAAACCAGATTCAAGGTGCTGTCAACAGTTCCGTGAGTGTGGAGTTATGGGAAGTGAAGCAACCAACATATGAGCTGCGACCTTTGGTTAATGAAAATCTGACCCAAGTAACTACAGAGTGTGACTGTTTGAATCTTCGTTATATCTAATGAGCGTATTATAACAAATATTTGTCCTAGAGAAGCTCAAGGCAACACTAATACATTTTTCTTTTCTTGTTTTCATTTTTAGATCACAGTACTATAGTTCCAGTTGTTCTTGGACCAAAGCTTACCCACGTTGAAGTGGAATTAGGTACATTTTGACATACGTATATTCTGCATTTATGAATGGGGACATAATAAGTCTTCTGAGGGTAACTATGATTCATTGTTGAAGAACAGTGGGTGCACAACACATTGCATATTTAGTGAAGAACATTACAAAACTAAAACAAAAGCATGTCATTGTTTGAATGTTGCCACCTTTAAACTGATTAAAAGGAACAGTCTGTTGAGAGGCAGTGGAACTGCCTGTGGTTTGCAAACTAGGGCTTTTGTCGCCCTGCGTGTGGCTTTTCTCTATTGTCATTTCTAAATATGGAAATTTAGTGAGATGATCTGGAGAAATGATTCTATATTTTGTGGTTTGAATATTTGATTAATTGATTCACTTTGAATCAATGGATTGAATTGACTGTACATTTAGGATTTGTCTAGGTAGGCCTTATGAATCAGTATGTCCGATGGAATGATTTCTTTCACAAGGGAAAGGAAGTATTTCATGTGCTAAGTATGCTAAACCAGATCTTGTGCTAGGTGTTTGAACTATATTACTGAATTAAGTCCTCTAAGCAACTCTTGTTTATCCCCATTTTATGGGTTGAATAACTGAAGCATAGAAAGGCAAAGTAATTTGTCTAAAGTTAAATAATTGAAAACTGGAAGAGCTGGGTTTCAAGGCTGTGTTGATTGCTTCTAAAGTTCACACTCTACAACCACACCCGGAGTCACAGTTGTTTCTGTGACCGCATATGCCCAGGGCAGCTCGGGTAGGGTGCCATTTGCACTTGTGGTTTGCCTGCTGCATATTTTTATTGATTTTTGCTTTTATCTTTATTATTTCTTTTCTTCTACTCATTGGGGTTTAATTGGCACTTTTTTGTATCGTTTCTTGACATGGAATGTTAGAGAATTAATTTTAATTATCCACTCTTGGAGTATGTGCATTTTAAGTTCTAAATTTCCCTCTGAGCACTACTTTGCTGTTTTCAGTAAATATTGGCATGCCATATTGTCACCCTATTCAGTTCAAATCATTTTTTTAAATTTCCCTTGTGATTTCTTGTTTCACCTATGGATTACTTGTGTTTCTTATATTCTAAATATGTGGAGGATTTCCTAGCTATTTTCTGTTATCGGTGTCCAGTTTAGTTTCATTATGGTCCACAATTATATACATTGTGTCATTTCAACGTTTTGAAATTTGTAGTGACTTGCTTAAGGCCCAGAATATGGTATATCTTGATGAATATTCCAAATGCATTTGAAATGCAGGTGTATTCTGCAGGTTTTGGTTTTATCATTCTTTAAATGTCAATTATGTAAAGTCTGTTAATGGTATTGTTCAAATCATTTATATCCCTACTAATCTTCTGTGTGCTTGCTCTACCTATTGCTGAGAGAAATATGTCAATTTGTCTGTATCTCCTTTAGGTCTGTCAATATTTGCTTTATGTATGCTGAGGCTATCCTATGTGCTCATACACATTTGTGCCTGTTGAATTGACACTTTTATTGTTATGAAATGTCTCTTTGTCTATCATAATACTTCCTTTCTCAATGCCTATACTCTTTAATATGAAATAGTTACACCACTTTTCTTTTGTTCGGGATTGGCAGGTTTTTCTTTCTTTACATCTTTTTACTCTTAACATTTCTTTGTCTTTATACCTAAAGTGTGTCTCCCATAAACTGCACGTAGTTAGATTTTTTTTGAAATTCAGCCAGTATAGTTTTTAGTCCCTCTATGGTTAATAAATTACTGATATAATTGGTTATATCATATACACATGACATACAAAATAATATTCATTTGACTTTTTTTAGTAGATTGTGCTTTTTGGTTTAAAATGTCCACCTTTTCATCCACTTATTCATCATTTCCTCTATTTTCTTTCACATAGTCTTTATCTGCTAAATCCAGCATGAGGATCATCTATTTTTTTTTCTATTGATTATTGTTCACATTTTCTGCCTCTTTGCATGTCTATTAATTTTTTACTGTTGCTGATCTTTGTGTATCAGACAACCATAGTGAATGATGTTTGTATTCTTTTTTTTCCTGCGAGTGTTTGCTCTTCTGTTGGGCACATAGTGTGAGGGGTTGAGCGTCTCAGTTCACTCAGAATTGAGCTGGGGTGGCTAGGATGCAGGTCTGTGAGATCTAACCTGCCTTTCATCTCCGACAGCTGGGGCAGGGGGCGGGGTGGGCACTGTAGTCATGGGTTTGTCGCAGGCCTTTTCCTCTAACGGGACTTGCTCTCCCAAGCACCACAGACTGCAGGTGATGCCATCCAGCCTTTGCAGCCTCCCACACTGCTCAAGCCTTTAGCAGTGATCCCCCCAGCCTGTGCACGTGCTGGGAGCTTCCTGGATTCTCTTGTCTCTGAGACTCTTGTTTATTTCAAACCAAAGCAAATTCCTCCATAGAATTAAATGGCTGGCTGTCTCAGCTCACGCTGGAAAGGATCTTTCCTGACTACACTTTTAGTTCAACTCTTTCTTATTATTTTCCTTGCACTTTGATGTCTTTAATGTCTAGTTAATTTAATTTAATTTTTTGGTGATTTATCCATTTTGTTTATCTAGAAATTGCAGTGAGTGTGTTGAACTGAAATTACCTACTCAATTGTGTACTGAAAAGAAAGTTCACTGGTCACTCTAAGTTTTAATAATTGATTTAAAAATAAACATTTAAAGAGAAGCCAATTCACATTTTAGTGATGACTTGTAATTACTACCTGATTCTTCTGTTTTACAGTTTTTTAAAATTTAAAAACAATGCATATCTATTTTCTTTCTGGGATGTGATACTACATTTTGTGTTAGATTAACATACGCTGATTATATTAATTTGAAACCTTTGAAAAATCTGAGTTCCTAAAACCCAAACTTTGATCGTCAACTTTTACCTAGGAAAACATGTACAGCTCAACTGCTCTGCTTTGCTGAATGAAAATGATGTGGTTTATTGGATCTTCGAGAAAGAAAATGGACCAGATCCTAATGTACATGAAGAGAAAGAAAATAGAATCTGGTATGTTTATGTGATACCTGACATATATCATGTATATGTGATGTAAGAATTACATCATATATACGTGGTATAAAAACAGTGGATTCCTGAGTGGCTGATGTGGTGATTTGGGTTACTTTAAATTATAATTATAATTTACATATTTTATAATTATAATTGTCATACCTTAGGTTGATGGATTATGCAGAAATTTATTGCCAATATCTGAGTTAGAAAAAGAATGTCCATGAGGCTGGACGTGGTGGCATGCGCCCATAGTCCCAGCTACTTAGGAGGCTGAGACGGGAGGATCGCTTGAGCCCAGAAGTTCTGGGCTGTGGTGCGCTATGCCAATTGGGTGTCCGCACTAAGTTTGGCATCAATATGTGACCTCCCGGGAGCGGGGGACCACCAGGTTGCCTAAGGAGGGATGAACCGGCCCAGGTCGGAAACGGAGCAGGTCAAAACTCCCGTGCTGATCAGTAGTGGGATCGTGCCTGTGAATAGCCACTGCACTCCAGCCTGGGCAACATAGCGAGACCCTGTGTCTGAAAAAAAGATTAAAAAAAAAGTAGAAAAAAAAAGAATGTCCATGAGAAGGTCAATGAGGGTACTTAGCATCACCTTACAAAAGCAGCTTTTGGGCCTGGTGTGTGTGCCTGTGGTCCCAGGTACTCAGGAGGCTAAGGTGGGAGGATCACTTGAGCTCAGGTGTTTGAGTCCACCCTGGACAACATAGAGAGACCCAGTCTTTAAAAAAAATTAAAATAAATAAATAAGTAGATTAAAGGTAGCTTTTGATCAGTCAGGATCTGGTGATGATGGAGATTTTTACCTAGCTTCTTATAAAAAAACAATTACCTGGGCCATGGTTTTTGGATTTTGATAAATGTAAGCACATTACTTTTACTAATGTGCCATAAAAGTTCCACAGGACATGCATATTGATCCTTAAATAGCCTACATTCTTCCAACAAGGAATGGCCAGATTTATTAAAACAAACCATACTCTGAATATGGTCATTTAAACTTTTCTGAATGGCTTTAGGTCATACTGTTATAATTAATTATTATACTGATACACTACTCAAGATCTATTCGGTGGTGATCCTAAAGTGTCGATCATATTAGCTGCCCTTATTATTTATTTTTTTTCCTGCTTTTTACACTTGTTTTTGTCATTCTTTGTCATTTTGTATTCTTTGTCATTATGTCGGCAGCTTTCAATTCTTGCCAACACTTGTCTGTAAGCTCTTTACACAGCAAGGTCTGGCTGCTTGCCCAAAAGCAGGCACGTGGTTGGTGCCCAATAAATGTCGAATTTGGCTGAATGGTGTGGCTGTCCTGCCAGCATATCCTCCCCTCAGCCACAGACCTCCATTGGAGGTTGGCATTTCTCCCAGCTAACGGTCTCTTTCTAACCAGAGGAATAGAAGACCAACTCATCAAACCCTCAGAAGTGAGCATACGCTGTGAGAGCAGGGAGGTCTTTCTTTATAGTTGGATTCATACCACATACTTTTCATGTCATCTGTTTGACTTCTCAGTGGCCTTTTGTGTCTTCTGGTTTTCATTGGTTTTAGATGGTTGCTATTTTCGGATGGGTGACTTCTGTACAGAATGGTTGTAAAATGTACTTAGCTGGAGGCTACAGTAAGGTCCACCTCCCAGGCACAGGAGACACTTGTTGCTAGGCATTCAGGCATGCAGGGGCCACGCCTGGCTGTGCTGACGTGCAGCCTCTCCGAGCCCGTCACTGGCGGGGGAAGTAGACGTCATGAGTGTTTGCTTCACACAACCACAAGACAACTTGAATCCTTTGAGGAAGAGGAAGAGAGTTTACTGCCAGTAGTAGTCACAAGGCATTAAACCGGTATTTCTCCTGTGCCTGGGGGTGTCTGAGAATAGTGTTTTTTGGTTTTTTGTTTTTTTTTTTTTAAATTTAACAAAATAAAAATAATCTCTGGAATTGAATGAACCAAACTTGATATGAATCTGTTTCTATGCTAAACAACTTATAGCCTTGTCACAATTAGTGGAGACCTTTCTGTGGGAAGAACAAGCAGTTAGGAGAAGAGAACGTAATTGAGACAGAGAATATTTTCTTATGTTTCCAACTTAGCATCCTTTCTTCCTGCATTTTAGTTCTAGGTAGTGACAATGCCGTCCCCAGATTGCCTCCGGAGGGCTGTTTCCACCAGTCCTGGTGCTCCACAAAGGAGCAGGAGGATTATTGTGGTCTACCTTTGAAAGCATCCACCAGATACAGCCTCTTGGCATATTATTAAAAAACAACAACAACAACAACAAGAAAGTACCCACCAGAAAGGGAACGTACAGCATAGTCAACAGGGTAGCTGCCTTTGGGTATTTTAAACATATGAATTCCCCTCTCATAGGTAATTTTGCTGATGAACAAAGCCTGTTGCTAAATTATTTTACTTTCTTATAGGACTTCAGAAGGCAAATTGTATTCTTCAAAAATATTGAGAATTGGGAATATCAGTGAAGATAATCTCAATTTTTTATATAATTGCACTGTGACTGGCAATGGAGGCACAGACACCAAAAGCTTCATCTTGGTGAAAAAAGGTTTGAAACTTTTATTTTTGGAAGTTTGTGCAGACTTGGCATATTGCTGCTGAGGGACCCATGGAAGATCATCACTTCCTCACGTGCCACACCAGAACCCAGCTCCTTAGGGGTGACATGATTCATCTTATGTTACAGGCTTTCAGTGGCGGGACTGGTGCTCAGCCCCTGCTGGGAATCTCTGTGTCACGATTCCAAGCAGAGAATGAAAATATAAAGTTTGTTCTTGCAGTGATTTTCCAATCTCATGTAGAAATCAGGGGGCCAGAGCAGGCAGGTGGGTGAAGCTTAGGGACATGAACTTTGGGGACTGAGGCGTGGGGAGGCAATCAGGGCAACCGCATTTACCCAGAGCATCTGGAGGGAAATTTGCAGATCAGTGTAGGGCGAGCTTGCACTGTGGGTTCTTAAAGTTTTTCAGTGCCCACCTGATAGAGTCACCCACCTCCAGCTTCTACCAAAATTGCACAGCCCAGGGCCAGTGGCTCAGTAGCTACTCAGAAATGGCTGAGACGCAGAGAGACAGAATGAGAGAGAGAGAGAGATACACATAGTGACAGAGAGGAACTGAGACACAGAGATAGAGAGGCAGAGACTCAGAAATAACAAAACAGAGAGAAATGAGAGAGAAACAGAGAGACAAAGAGAGGCACACAGACACACAAACACACAGAGAGAGCCTCATACACACACACAGATGTCTGTGCCTTGGCTTTGGTGAGGAATGGAAGGAGTGGGGCAGAGAGAGCCTAATGCCAGAGGCCACCCTTGATAGTTCTGCTGTCCTGGTGCCCTCTGGCAGCTCATCTAGCACACGCAGAGCCATCCCTCCACCATGTGCAATAGTGATCGCCAACATTCAGTGCAGGCTTTGTGCTAGTCTCTTCCCATGATTTCATCTAATCTTAGTAACGAGCTTTTATAAGTGAAGAAACTCGTCCAGAGTCACAGCAGGTAAAGGTATTGACGTTCAGACCTAATTACAGTCTGTGCTCTTAACTTCTACAGGAATTGTCACAGGTGTCCCCCAAACCCTGTGTGAATGCCTGTGCTATTGTCTATGCACTTGTGAGAGTGAAGCTTTCGAATTTGTTATTTTTGTTGGAACCACTGCCTTGCCTGAGTTTCTTGGTGACTGGTTGCCAACAGCCACCTCTGCCCTCTTGGAGCAGTGCAGGACTGTCCTATCCCTGCCCTAGAAGGTTCTGCCCTTGTCATTTCTCCTGCTATGCTCACAAATGTAGGCTGGGGAACAGGGTCTCACAACCCACCAATGCTTCTGGAGGAACTGGGTGCCAGTGTGCACACGTGTGTTTGTGTATATGTGTGGCATAGTCATGACTATGTAGACCTTTCAAAGACACTGGAACCCCAGGGCCTGGGTCTGTTCAGAGTTCACTTATTAAACAACCTTAGTTATTTACTTGCATCCTAATTTTACTGGAAAGATAATCACTAAAAATTGTCCTATTTAAGATACCAAAAGTTTTAAGCATGTTTTCACTCTTTGACCTAAAAATCCTCCCACCATTGGAATCTATTCTAATAAAATAATCAGAAACGCAGATAAATGTATATGCATTTGTTCATTGCGATTTTATGTATACTTAAGAAAAATTGCAATCAATAAAAATATTGGGATACGAATTATAATTTTAA
This sequence comes from Avahi laniger, assembly GCA_963575035.1. NCBI lineage: Eukaryota > Metazoa > Chordata > Mammalia > Primates > Indriidae > Avahi > Avahi laniger. Next base: position 19,837 of record CAUYSK010012080.1, on the reverse strand, counting down.
TGACCTACTGACATGCTAATACTATAGTATTCAGAAATAAAGAGTGACTGCCATGTGATCTCAATTAAGTGTAAACATTCAGGGACAAAAGGGAAACCCAGAAGGAAATAGACTTTCATGTTCACATGGCCATCACCATATTGTGGGTGGTTGTTAAAAATTACTTTATTCTTTATATTCCTCTGTATTATCTTATATTGTCCATAATGACAGTAAACTGAATCAATCTGGGAAATGCAATTTTAAGGGCACTGAATTATAAAAGGGCACTTTTATACATAAAATTTGCTAAAATTGTGAGAGCTGTATGCCAGGCACTATGCTAACTACTTTATTGTAATATCTCATTTAATCTTTCTCAAAGCAGCAACCCTGTAAGCGAAGCAGGAACCATGATTATCTTCATTTTACAGATGATGACACTGAGGTTTAGGGGCATCCATGACTTTTTCTAGGATACAGAATAATCGAAGGAGCCAGGTTCCAAACCCACACAAGCTCAGTTCAGAGTTCTCTCTCTCTCAAAACTGTACATCTCTATTTATGTTCTCAAGCCACTAGCTGAGACTTAGGTTTGACTCCCTCTGTATTTCAGCGTAGTATCTTATTGCCCCAGAAATCTGATTTCCACAGGTACAGATAGAATACATTATTGTACCGTGTTTTCAGTTTAAGTCTCTGAATATCCTTGTATACATTTTTATTCTTTAAAAATTTGAGCAGAAAGATCATTATTCCAGACCAAAGGCAGGGAAGTGGAGTAACTCAGTGGAAGATGTCAGCACTTGGGCGGACAACTGGATTAGTGTTAAAGTCAAAACTGACAACCACAGTGTGATGACGGAGGACACTGCTAACATTTCTCCGATTACATTTGTTTTCCTTTTTCTATTTAGCAGACATGACTGATATCCCAAGTTACGTCTTCATGAGAGGAATGATCATAGCCGCTTTGATCCTGGTGGCAGTAGTGTGCCTAGTGGTTGTGGCTGTCATTTATAGGGTGGACTTGGTTTTATTTTATAGACATTTAATGGGAAGAGATGAAACATTAACAGGTAACAATTATTGTAATGCTGGGATTTCTTTTCTTATGCTCTCATTAAAAAACTAAATAAGGAACCATTAATCTTCATCATACTTTGATTATATTGTTGACTCAATCTGTAGGAGTTTTCTATGGGGAAAAATTGTTCTGCATATACCATCCATTATGAATGCTGTTTGTGCTGCCTTTTCTCGTGCTTATGTATATGGTGCCAAAAATTATTTTCTAGTTGTTTCATGCATGTATGTCATATCCTCCTAAATGCCCTGTGAGATGCTTGAGCCCAAGAACTGTATATCTGGATGCCACTGTATACCCTCCCCCCAGGTACCTTGTGTAGGGCATACACTCAATAAAGTTGAATTAAATGAATTGAGTTGTATCATGGCTCATCATTTTAACTCGGCAAAGGAGACTGCATAATGTACCTGTAAGAACCCTGAGACAGACGCCAGATGACCTAGGTTCTAGTCTCCTAGATCTGATGGCTTTTATCTACTACCACGCCTACCTGGTGATGCTATGCCTCAGTTTGCCTATACTAAAAAGTGATTAGAAGTCCTCAAGTTTCGAGGTGAATACTGAATTTAGGGAAAATCAATCTAATCCATTGCACTTGTCTTTGTTTTTGTATGTCTGTGTTTGTGTGTATGCTTGTAGGAAAAAACCTTCAAAACCCAAAGTGTCCCAGAACCTATACAGTAGGAAGACCCCGTCCCAGCTTGGTTCATGTCTGTGATTCCCGTTCTCCCCCATCACTGATAGCATATCTGACTATAAATATACTTACTCCACTCCTCCTTTTTAAAGAAACAAATCTTGGCTTATTATGCACACTCTTTCCAACTTTTCTTTGCTATAGCTTAGATACGGTTCCATGCTACTTTGTAAAGAAGTCCCTCAGTTTTTACTGTTGCACAGTATTTTATTTGTGTGGAAATACCACTGTTTATTTAGTCTCCTTTTGATGGACATTCAGGTGTTTTCAATCTTTTGTTATTACAAAAATGCTGGGATGGATAGCTTTATACAGTCGTTATTTCATGTGTGTGCAGTATATCTGAAGGAAAAATTCGCCCAAGTGGAATTTCTGGAAATACCTCGGACAGATGCAGCTGTTATTTTGGTAGATACTGCCAGTTTGCCTTCCCCTACTGCTCTATTACCTACCACCTTCAAAGGAGGAGAGTAAATATTTTCCTACAGCCTTACTCCCAACCTTCTGGATTTTTGCCAGTTTGGTAGGTAAAATGTTATATGTAGAAGTGCTTTTAATTTGCATTTCACTTACTATACTAGAGCATGAGCAACTTTTCATTTGTTTAAGACTCATTTGCATGTTCTTTCTCAATATATCCATTCATATCCTTTGTCTATTCTCCCATTGGGCTGATGGCTTTTTTTTTTTTTTTGGCCTATTTATTTCAAAGAGCTATTTACATTTTAGGGAGGTTAGCCTGTAATATAAAATGCAAATATTCCCAGATTGTATTTGTCTTTTGACTTTGGTTATAGTAGTGTGTTATGCAGAAGCCTTTTTAAAATGTACTGAAATGTCTTTTCTTTTGTAGTCGTAAGGACAAAGACTTCCTAACCTCGATTTGTAAAGAAATTCTTGTATTAATTCCTTTGAGATTTTTAGAGATTTTTCACATTTACAACTGATAACAATATAAAATTAGCAAAGTTAATAAATTTGGCTTTGAGCCTGCATGTGTGTGTGATTTTGCTGTGGAGAGAGATGTTGCAACAGTGATGTCTGTGTTTGATATTCTCCGAATAGCATCTGCTTGCATAGACCAGTATTTGTCCTCAAATGGACACTTACTGATTTCTCTCTTTTTGATTTTCAACTAAGATTTCTTTTTTTTCTCTTGAGCTGTGTTTGACCTGATTTACAACTGATTTTTTTAAATTTTCACTCCTTAGCTCTCAATATGGTAGTACACAGAGACATTTAGAGATGTGCTCTAAATCATTTCTACTCAAAGTGCAGTCCACGAACAGATAAAGTCTATGAAAAGGGCAGAAATGGAGACATAAGTACCAAAATACAAACTTTTATAGCAACTAAACATTGCTACAGTATCTGAGAGTATGTTTAGTATTGGTTTATGAAGGATTGAAAATGAAACTAATCAATTAAAAAAAGCAAATTTAAATTAAAACATGGTCATTCACTACACAGAGTTTGAGAAGCATTGGTCTACCTGACTTCTTGTAATCCCACATATTCATTCAAATGATGGTTTCCTTTATACAAAACCAACCAACCAAACAAACAAAAAATTACCACTAGCTTTCAAATTCCTTATCTTGAGCCCTTTGGTCTGTCAATTTTCAAAGCCACTAACCTTTTTGTTACCTGGATTTAAAATAAAATTGTGACATAAAGTAGCAGATTTATATTTAAAAAAGAGAATTGCTTAAAATAAGAAATTTGAAAGCAATTAATAGTTGAAAAACTAATTTTTCACGGGTAAGAGCAAAGCTGTACCATATATAATATAAACGCATATTTGATGAAATTGTCTTCCAGGTTTATTGCAATCTGTTACATCCTAATTATAAGACAAAAAGTGTGCCTTTTTAAAAAAGTGTGCTGATTTAGTTGTCTTACATCTTGGGGCCTATTTTCATCACTGACTAAATGACAATGCCAGTGGAAACACTAGCCCTTACTTAACCAGCAAATAACCATATTTCACAGTAATTTAAAAGTATTCTGGGGGCCTATTTTCTGATTTAACTAATAATTGGTTTTATTTTTACCAACTTTTTCTACCTTTGATATTTATGTAATTCTACAATTTTACCAAAATTTCTTATCCTTTCATATGCATGCAAATCTGCAAAGCAATTGCTTTCAATCAACAATACATTCTGACTGGAACTGCTGAATCAGAATGCTGTAGGTATCAATAGAACCCAAGAAGCTTTTGCCAGAAAGGGAAAGTGTCGTTTGGTTAGCCTGACCACTGTTGAGGATGTTGGGTTGGGCCGCGTTAAGCACAAATGATGTGGCACCACAAAGGACATGGACCTAGGATGGTTTCATCCTATTACGTGGTAATAAAGAATCCAATAATATTACTCTTTAACTCAGTAGCAATTTCATTAATCCTGATGAATACCCAAGCATCAATCTAACTCCTTTGCCATCTAACCAGTTGTCATGGGATAAAGACAGACCATTCCCCTACCACCTCCTTTCTCCCTCTACAGATCCCAGTCAGCATCAGTTGTATTTTCTAGCACCCAACTCAAAATTTTCTTCGTTTAGAAAGCATATCCATGGGGATGACTCCTTCTTCCCTGGCCAGATTATTTTGTTTGTTTTGTTTGTGTTACCTTGTTTTCCTTCTGCGAATGTGTTGTTTGTAACTTTTCTCAAGCTGGTGCATGTGTCTGCTTTGCCTTTTTCAAATAGATTGGATGAAGCTAAAAGAGAGAATTGTGTAATTTTTTAGTTACCTAGTTAGGAGAATGATTTTTGTTATTTAGGTATCTCGTTTCCTCCAGAATTTGTTCCATCAGCCAGGTAAATAGTTTCATTATCGGAAAATTAAATAGGAGCAGATGTTATGATCAGTGAAAACCTTTCAGTGGATCAGAAGTTTTCCTTTTGACATCAAATATCTTATGGTATTTTAAATATCACCGTATGTGTTCCTATATCATATTGTTTCAATCACTTCTGTTGTTTCTTCCCACTCTCCAGGGTCAACACTCAGCTTTGTTTCTATCTTCCCTTCCTTGGGGGTCGTTGTGAGAGTAGAAATTAGGAGGGTGGTAGGATTAAGTGACGTGAGTAAGCCAAAGTGAGATTTGATTTCCACTCGTGGAATGAGGGCATATTTGAGCTCTTTGGCCTGTCTTTAAATTCTTTTAGTGCCCTAATCTATAGTGTTTATTTCTCTCTATCCCTCTATGGTGTTGAGCAGTGGGAGTCTTAATGCAGATGCTTAAAAAAACATTGGCTAATTGGTTGCTTGGTTAGTGTATGAGGTTTAAATATAAACAAAACTATATTTAATTTTTCTTTTTCAATGATTTTATACTCATTATTTGTGATGTTCACTCAAGTTTGTACTTAAATAAACTTTTGTTTACACACTAATTAAGAGTCAACCTTATCTCCTAGATGGAAAAACATATGACGCTTTTGTGTCTTACCTAAAAGACTGTCGCCCCGAAAATGGAGAGGAGTACACCTTTGCTGTGGAGATTTTGCCCAGAGTGTTGGAGACGCATTTTGGGTATAAGTTATGCATATTCGAAAGGGATGTAATGCCTGGAGGAGGTAAGAAGGGAATGCCAGACAGAAAAATATTTGAGATATTTTCTTTTTTAAAAAATTAATCACTAGCCCTACAGACAGCTGATCCCATTTTCCTTACAAACAAATGAACAAAGACCTTTAAACCAAGTAAGTCAACATAATCAATAGTGAGAGAACAGTGTGCTTCCCATAGTCTCTTCTCTTGGGCTCTATACTTTTCACTTCATGATTCTCTGAAAATCTGGGGAAAGGGACTGGGAGTTTCATTTTCAGATCCAGGTCCGGCGTTGGTGCTATCGTGAGGCATTTATCTAAGCATTGACTCACAGTGAGAATATTTGTACTGCAGAACCAGTTCCTAATATAAGCCATGTTCAGACTACACACACAGGTTAATTCCGACCAGGAAATGCTCATTCTTTATTACGTCGATATTGGTGAGAAAATTAGAGTAGAAAATAGGAAAGCTGGAAAGCGATAAATGAGGAAATTGGTGATTCCTATCAGATCATAGTTATGGAATTCAACGTTTTGCATTAATATGTGAATACAAATGGCCATAGCACAAATACTGAAGCAAATTATAGTTAAAATTAAAATAAAAATAGTAACATTTCCATGCTTTCTCTGTTGTTTTCCGAAGTCTTACAGAGCATTTGAAATCTGGTGTCAAATTATTTTGGATATTGATGTCAATAAAAACCACAAATGTTGTCATTGCTACCATCATTCACTCATTCATCCGATATTCGTTGAATGCCATCCCTGTGTCAAGTTCTGAGCAAGCATTGAAGTTATAGCAGTGAATAAGAAGGAGCTGCATTTTTTCCTCCAATGTTACAAATTAGAAAGGGGAAAATATGACTAACTAGAAAGACAAAATACATTACCGTTTAGTGATAAACAACTTCTCAAAAGGAATAATGTAGCGAATTGTCAGGTGCATATACCACTGTGGTATTTTTGTGTGACAATTCTTTGCATTTAAGAAGCCATATGATATTTAGGAAGCATTTATGCTTGCCTTTGCATCAACTTTACTACATCTCCATTATTTTCTAGGAGTCGTATTGAAAAGAGATTTCTTCTCAGTTTTTAAATCAAAGTTAAAATGTATGTTCAATTGTAATTAGGTCTGGTTGAAACCTTTGAGAAGGGTCAGAGGTCTAGAACAGGGATTGGCAAACTACGACCCATGGGTCAAAATCCCAGCCGCCATCCCTACTGGAATGCAGCCACAGACCTTTGTGTATATGTTGAGCTGCAACACCAGATTTGAGTATTTGTGACAAAATGTGACCTGTAAAGCCTAAAATATTTACTATCTGGCCCTTTACAGAAAACATTTGCCGACCCCTGGTCTAAAATAATGGCTAGGTTTGTTTTTGGTCTTTCATTTGTCTTTCAATTCTTAAATTCTGATTTTAGTGTGCTCCTTTGTGCACGTAGAGAAGCAAGGTAGTATAATGGTGGGGTAAATATACTCCACCTGGATTCGGATTATGGTTCTGTCACTTACCGGCTGTGTGACTCTGGGCAGGTTCCTTAACTACTCTGTGCTTTGGCTTCCTTGTCTGTAAAATGGGGGTAAAAACAATACCTTTTTCATAGGGTCATTATGATGATTCAATGAGTTAATATACATAAACAATTGAAAAGAAGATATGGCACAGAGTGAGTGCTAAATGTTCATTATTATTGTGTCCTAGATGATTGTTTGTCATAGGCATATAAAATTGAAAATAAATGGATTGTCTTAAAAAACTTATTAGTAAGGTTAAGATTTAAATAATATAAAGGAGGATTGTACGAAATGATTTTTATCTCATGACGATCCTTTCAGTTCTCTTAAATTAATAAGGCATGTTTTGCCTTTTCAGCTGTTGTGGATGAAATCCACTCATTGATAGAGAAGAGCCGAAGACTGATCATTGTCCTAAGCAAAAGTTACATGTCTAATGAAGTCAGGTATGAACTTGAAAGTGGACTCCATGAAGCGCTGGTGGAAAGGAAAATTAAAATAATCTTAATTGAATTTACACCTGTCCGTGACTTCACCTTTTTGCCCCAATCGCTAACGCTTTTGAAATCTCACAGAGTTCTGAAGTGGAAGGCTGACAACTCTCTTTCCTATAACTCAAGGTTCTGGAAAAATCTTCTTTACTTAATGCCTGCAAAAACATTCAATCCAGGCAGAGATGAATCAGAAATCTTGCCTGTTCTTTCAAAGCCTTGATCTCCAGAAAAGCTGAATGTCAAAAAGAACTCCAGATACGTTGGGATTGAGTGTAAGAGGGCTGTTCACAACAAAGGCCCTTATTCAAAATACTTAACTCTATCACAATTCCACTCAACGTTTGAAGATGAAACTTGTCATTAGGTTGTCGGGAATAAGACTAAACGTTGAGCTGTGGTCATGTGTTCCCAGAAGATCCTGGAATTCAGAAGAAGTGAATCTCCTTTTTCTCCCTTGCCCGTAACTGGATGCAGCTGTTCACACTTAATCCCATACTCAGCAAACGTGAGACTGGGCATGACGCAAAATAACTGATGCCTTCCAAAAAAGGCCCATCTTTAAGAGTTTTTAATGCTAGTGATTAATTTGAGAGAGAGGATATTAAGGACAGGAAGAGGCCATTTCTCTGAACCAGTGGGTGACAGAGTAACTGGAATGCTGCCTTCACTCCCCAGCACTGCAGGTCTTGCATGAGATGTGGGAGGAGGGAGCTGGCGGGGCTGCCCGCAGAGCCCAGGGGGGCCAGGGGGGAGCCTTGGCCACAGCTGCAGACCAGCAGTTCCTGGAACCCCAGTAACGCACTGGGCACAGAGCCTGCTTATTTGAACCTATTTATGGGAACTTCTTAAGGGAAACCCAAAACATGTTCTCTTTCATAAGAGACACAAATTTTAATTCAGTTAAAAGAAAAAAAAAAAACAACAACACATGTTTAAAATACCCCAGGCATGGAGGCAGCATCGTGGCAGTTAAGAGTGTGGGCTACGCAGCCTATCCTGAGCTCCAATCCTGGCTTTGCTACTTAATTCTGCTACCTCTGGAACTTTATCTAACCTCTCTGTGCCTCAGTTTCCTCATCTGTAAAATGAGACTTTATAACAATTGTACCTACCTCATAAGGGTACTAAATGAGTAAATATAAGTAACGAACTTACCGCAGTTCTTGGCACAGACTTAGCACTCTGTAAATGTTACCATTACTGTTATTATCACCATTATTAATTATTACTAAGATAATTATTCGGCAGTGGACTAAACGGAAGCCACAGGGCAGTAAAGACAAGCAGATCTAGAGAGGAAGGCAGTTTTGACTTGAGGACATTTGCGTACATAGAGAAGCACATGGAAGCGTATGGAAGGGAAGAAGCTGTTTCTCCATTGGACATCTGCTACTTCTGATGAGGCCAGACAGACGTCTGTCTCCCTAAGGTTGAGCCCAACACCGTGGGCCTTCTTCATGGCCTCAGACCTCATGGCTATCCATGAAAAATCACTGAGTATGAAACCATTAGTTTGGAAGGCTGGTTAGGACATAGGGGAGCAGCATGAATGTTCTAGAAAAGTTTAAAGCAGAGACTTTAAAACAGATGGAGTAGATATTGCTGAAAATCAAAGAAGTATGAGATTTTCTGTGCAAGAAAGTGATTTAAGTTTTGTAGTACTTACGATTTTGTGTGCCAATTGGCTGGCTAAAAAGAAATTAATCAATAATTTATGTTTTATATATAAAAATATATTAGTAAAAATATATAATCAAAAGAAATTTTATTGCGATAATCATAGTCTTTAATACATAGAATGATTTTGCTTTTTTCTTTTATTATGCATGCTTTAAAATACATTAAGTGTAATTTGTATTAAATGCATTTATATTCAATGTGTTAAACATATACATTGGATGTGTGCTTTAAAATACTTAAAATACATTGAAATACATTAATGAACCATTGGTCTAATGCCTTTATTTTTGAAATAGCTCAACGTCTTTATCACTTACTTTAAGATTCCAATCCCTCATTCTCAACATATACGCCTATCCCTTTTAATAGAATAGGGGCCATTCAGAATAACTACATCTTTCTCTTGTTAAATGTCACATTTCTTTGTACCTACCTTCTTGTTTTACCTTCCATACAGGAACAAAAGAAGAATTCCCTTCCCTCTCTTGTGAGGCCACTGAATACTAAACGCAGGCACTTACACATGGTAGGCCTTCACATGCCAGTTAACTGATGTGCATATTTTAAAATTCCAGTTCTAGTGTTCCCAACCAGGGCTCATAAATAACTTCTGAGGTATAGAACATCTTTCTCTTGCATGAGTTCAGATGCCCTTAAACTGTGAAGTCTATTTCGGAGAATCACAACTACCAACACACGAGGATGTGTCAATTGCTAGAAGCATTTATTAAATTAGAGCTATATTCTCTCAAAGCAGAGAGAAACCTTATGCCCCACGTATGGCAAACCCAGGAAGCTGAGACACGGTGAGTCCAGGGACGTGACCATAGTCACGCCCTAGCTGTGACCGGGCTGGGACAGAAAAGTGGACCGTCTCCTCTTTATGGAACTGCCTGTTGGAGAGTGAGGATGGAGGGAAGTATCTTGGAGGCTGTGGACACTTTTCTGGGGAGGCAAATTACACTCTGAGGGCCTAGGGCTGGGAGACGAAGCCCGCTGCTTAGGACTGGCTCAGAGGAGGAGAAGAGAGTGACAGGGCTTCTCACTTCAGGAGTCCCTCTAAGCCATCAGGGGCAAATCAGCATTCAAAGGCAGTACAGGATGAAGGCGTACCCTTGCCTGGAATATGTCCTCTGTGGCATCTGTTCAGATACAGGGATTTGGAGCCCCCAGCAGGGCCTAGGAGATGGCCTGCGTTGGGCTTGCTAGCATTCTCAGCAAGGCGCAGAGGGCAGGCAGCCTTCTGAAGTTGGGACGTTAGCAACAAAAGTGGCCAAAGCTGAGTTGAATCATAGCTTTAAATGCTCAGAGGAAATGACCTGTCTCCCTGGTCTGATGTGCAGCTGTGAGGAAGGGGCCCGCGCATCTGGGGAAACCATCTTTCTGAGCAGACGCTGCTCTGAAAGGAGGGACCTCCAGCAGTGGAGGAATCTTCGGAGAGTGGCCCCGCCACAGAGCTGACAGGAAGCGGCGTGTGCGTGCACCGTGAGCAGGACACATGGCCCTGCTTTCTGCAGGCACACAGACTGGCGGTGATCTCAGTGCAGGCTGGGAGCTTTCAGACCAGCACCCACATACCTACGTGAGGCTTTTGAAAACTCATTTTTATCTCTTTCTGGAATATCTTGTGGGTGCACACATACACCCAGGGAACACCATACCTCATTTACGCAGTTGCTACAACTTGATGCATATGTTTCATAATTAATGGCGAATGTGTTAATAGACTTTTGAATTGTGTTTGGGAGTCTTAGGGTTCCTCAGAGGTGCCTCAAGGGACCATTCTGAGATGGTGGGATGGAAGACTGGGGGACACGTGAGCTGGGTCCCTCTTCACCTCACCACGCCCTCCAAATGTACACAACTAGAGCCACGCCGCTTTTATCCACGTTGTATGTTGAAGTCCCACATAACGTTTTGTTTAACAAAATAGAGTACCTCTGAAAAGGTCATGATTTAGATATAACGAACATAATTCTCCTTGGCTAGTTTAAACAGAAATGATTACAGAATTGTTTAGAGAGATAAAGAAACCCACTTTAGGGTCCTTTTCCAGGGATATCCTCCAAATTCACACACACAAAAAAACCTGAGTTGCCAAAAGTGCTGCTGATGTTGCCACAGCCAGAAAGAAATACGTGCGGTCTGGAAGCTCCTGCCGCAGCCCAGCTCCACAACCGCACGGGCTACAGTCCAAGCGGATGAAGAGGCCCCGAAGGTGGAATTGTTGAGGGCTGAGAAAGCCCATTGTTTCTGTGCACTAACTGGGAGCACTAAGGAGCAAGAGCTTTGCATGACCTTAGCAGCGGGGGAGGCTGGGCACTGCCTCCCAAATGCCAGCAGGGATGGCCTTAGAGGTGCTGCCTTCCAGTCCAAGTCATTCGTTTTAGATGCTCTCCAGGTGGCCGCTATTAAGATGAGACAGAGGAGGGAGCGGCAGAGCACAGAGGCCAGTAAGTCAGTGCCTTGAGGCCTAGAATCTTTCTCCTGAAGGACATTGGGCTCTGGTTCCTGGCACATGGAACTGAACCAGCAGGCATCTTGGTCATAGGGTGACCTTGGAAAGAAATAGACTAAGGCCACTTATATTGTGCTTGGTACTGCTTACAACCAGACCTCATATGGACCAACACAACCTCTAAAATATGCCTGAAAAACAACCGCACTGTGAATTTAGAATGATTATCTCACCTGGCCTCTGAAAATGAAAGAATGAATAAATGGATTTTTAGAAATATGTATGCCACAAAAATCAGCTTTAAAATCTCCAAAAGATTTGGTTGCATTATCTGTACTATATTCAGTGATCATTTGCACTATGTGCAGAAGGAAGTTTAAAGATGAATGAAGATGTTAGGAAAATATGAGCTATAATTGGGATGCATTTTTAACAAATATATATGAAATTAGCATCCACATGAGAGTAGTTCTCTTCAAAGTAAGCACCTAAGCAGATCACAGACTTTCTAAAATGGTTTCCTTGAATCAAACCACTTTTTAAAATTTGTCTTTAGAAACTAACAACCGAAAGCCAATACCCTTACATTTTCATTCATTAATAAAGTAGATATTTTTGAAATTATCAAAGTCACTTGAGCTAAGCCTGATGAATAATATTGATAATAAAGTTGATTTTTTAAAATCGAAAGCATAGTATGATGTTAAAGTTACATTTTTTTTTGCAGTGAGTTGTAAACTAGTTATTGGCTTTTGAAGTTGTTGTTTTTGATTTTCAACATTATTATATTATTACATTCAAATTGTGAAATTTAGAAAAAGTTTTGCCAAGAGGGAATTCAAGCTTATGTTAACTGAAAAGACAAAAAGAGAGGACCTGGCTTTACTTTTTAAAATGTTTATTATGAGACATTTGAAACATACAGGGAAGTAGAAGGAAATGTACAATAAATACACATATATCTATAATCCTGATTCAAAGATTATAAACATTTTCCTATATTTCATTTATCCCTCACTGTATTTATTTGTACTATTTATTTTTGCTGTAATTTTTCTGCATCATGACATCACTCTCAAATACTTCAGCATGCATCTCCAAGACATAGATGATTATCTACAAAACCACAATATGATTGCCAACATTTAACAACATTAATTCCCTAACACTCAAATTGTCTATCTTTGGCCATCTGCAGGTTGACTTGTAAGTCCTTTTAATACCACTGTTGTATTTTTGATCATTTCCTTTTGTTGTTGTTGTTGTGGTTTCCTGATATGAGAAGACGTTCTAGACTTAACTTGTTCTTTTCTTTGTTTCAGACAAAGCCATTTCTCCAAGGAGCCGTAATCCCTTTTGGTGGGAAGTTATACATAGAGACCACGGTCTAGCTCTTAGGGTTGCTCACTCTTAACTAGGTTCATCAAAGTTTCTAGGCTTTTTAAGTAGAGTAAGGAAATATATACACATATATAAAATGAATTACGAATTAATACTGAAAAGTACAGTTTAAATTCAGGACTACAGCTTTTACTTAGTCTCATCAATTTTACATTGCTATCACTTACATAGAGAAAATCCCAATTCCCAATGACATCCACAAAATTGTTAATTTGCTTTATCTCACAGTGTATATATTAAACACATATAATAAACATATACTTCAGAATAATTATGATACTAACACATCTATCAATATTTTATTTACTAAACGCAGTTCAAGTTTTTTTCACTGTTTTATCCCTTTAGAGTATTTCATTAGAAATAAAATCAAGTCGTAATGTTCTAAAGTCATTTTAGATTATTCATCTTGGTGTAGTTTTATCAATTCAATATACAGTTAGATTAATTTGTTTTGTTTTTTAGGGATTGATTCTTAAAATTTTATTTTGTTTTCTAATAACGCAAAAATATTTATATTCTTTTAAGATCAAATCTACAAAGTGTCATATATGCAGAGAATTCAATTAATACTTTCTATTCCTCTTCTTGCCACTTGTTTGCTCCTTCTCCCATAGGCAAACATTTTGCAAAATGATATTGGTTTATCCGTCTGTATTTTAATGTAAATAAATACACATGCCTATTTATATCCTCTTACCTCTCAGAGATAAATGGTAGATATTATGCACAATTTTTCACCTTGATTTTCCCCCTTGATAATATATTCTAGAAATCACTTCATAATTGTATATGGAGCTATTTCCTGTTCTTTCATATAGATACTGTTGTGTGGCTGTACCATAGTTTATTCAACTAGTCCCAAATGTTTCCAGTCTTTTGCTCTTACAAATTACGTTATAAAGGAGTTTATGCATACATATTTTCACATTTTTTGCTAGAATATTTTTGGGATAGATTCTTAGATGTAGGATTTCTGGATCAGAGGGTAATGCATATGTAATTTTTTTCAGTATTGACAAATTCATCTTTGTATGGATTGTACCATGTTGCATTTTCATCATCAATGTATAGGAATGCTGGTCCCTTAGCTTTGGCCCATTTCTCTCTAGAGATGTTGATCTCTTTCATTATTACTATTTGAAGGTCTTTACATGTCAGCAATATTAAGACTTTGTGATGTAAGTTGCAAATATTTTTTTCCAGTTTGTCATTTGTCCTTTTACTTTGCTTTTGGTAGTTACCTATTCCCAAATTATAGAGGAATAATCCATTCTTCCAATACTTAGATAGATTCATTTTTCATTTTAAATCTTTAATGCATTTAGAACTTCTTCTGGTATGTAGTTTGAAGAGTGAATCCATTGCATTGTTTTCCATAAGACCATCCATTGATCACAACACCACTTTAAAAAGGTCATCTTTTACCCACTGATTTGGAATGCCCAATTTAACTTCTACTAAATTTCCATATCCAATTAGACCTTTTTATGGACTATCTACATTGGTCAATTTTGTTTTTAATTGAAACATAATAATTGTACATATTTATGGGGTATAATGTGATGTTTTGATACATGTATACATATATATACTGTATAAAAATTAAATCAAAATATTTAGCATATCCATCACCTCATAACATTTATCACTTCTTAGGGGGTGAGAACATTCAAAATTCTCTTTTCTAGCTATTTCTATTTTTAGCTATTTGAGGAATGTCTGTATTGTTTTCCATAATGGCTGTACTAACTTACTTTCCCACCAACAGTGTTTAAGTGTTCCCTTTTCTCTGAATCCTTGCCAACATCTTTTTTTTTGTTTGTTTTATCTTTTTGGTATTAGCCATTCAGACTGGGGTAAGATGATATCTCATTGTGGTTTTGATCTGCATTTCCCTGATGCTTAGTGATTCTGAGCGTTTTTTCATATACCTGTTGGCCATCTGCATGTTTTCTTTTGAGAATTGTCTATTCAGATCCTTTGCCCAATTATTTGGGTTTTTTTGCTATTGAGTTCCTTATAGATTCCAGATATTAACTCTTTTTCAGATGCATAGTTTGCAAACAATTTTTCCCATTCTGTAGGTTTCTTTTCATTCTGTTGCTTATTTCCTTTGCTGTGCAAAATTTTCTTAGTTTGATATAATCCTGTATGCCCACTTTTTATTTTGTTGCCTGTGTTTTGCTCAAAAATCCTTGCCCAGATCAATGTCATGAAGTGTTTCCCTGAAGTTTTCTTCTAGTACGTTTATCACTTTGGGTCTTACATTTAAGTCTTTAATCCATTTTGAGTTTATTTTTGTATATGGTGAGAGATAGAAGTCTAGCTTTATTCTTTAATGTGTGTATATTCAGTTTTTCCAGCACTATTTATTGAAAAGACTGTCCTTTCTCCATTGTGTGTTCATGGCACCTTTGTCAAAAATCAGTTGGCTGTAAGTACATGGATTTATTTCTGCCCATTAGACTATCTGTCTGTTTTTATGCCAATACCATACTGTTTGGGTTATTATAGCTTTATGATATATTTTGAAGTCAAGCGGTATGATGTTTACAGCTTTATTCTTTTTGCTTAAGATTGCTTTGATTCTTCAAGGTCTTTTGTAGTTTCACACAAATTTTAGGCTTGTTTTTCTGTTTTGCAGAAGAATGTCATTGGTATTTTGATAGGGATTATATTGAATGTATAGATCACTATGGGTAGTATAGTCATTTTAACAATATTAATTCTTTCAATACATAAGCATGGGATAGCTTTCCATTTTCTGTGTTTTCTTCCTTTAATCCTTTAATTTCTTTCATCATTGTTTCATAATTTTCAGTGCAGAGACCATTTACCTCCTTTTCAATTTATTCCTAAGTAATTTATTATTTTTGTAACTATTAAAAATGGGATTGTTTTCTTGATTTCATTTTCAGATAGCTTGCCATTAGTGTATAGACACATTAATGGTTTTTGTATGTTGATTTTGTGTCCTGTAACTTTACTTAATTTATTTATTAGTTCTAAAAGTCTTTTAAATGACTCTTCAATATTTTCTATATATGAGATCATACCATCTGCAAATGGGGACAATTTCACCTCTTCCTTTCTGAATGGATGCCTTTTATTTCTTTCTTATGCCTAATTGTTCTGGCTAGGACTTAAAGTACTATGTTGACTAGAAGTGGTAAGAGTGGGCATCCTTGTCTTGCTCCATATTTTAGAGGAAAAGTTTTCAATTTTTTTTCTTTCAGAATATTATCCATGGACTTGTTACATGTGGCCTCTATTGCATTGAGGTATTTATAATTTCTATGAATAATTTCTTGAGAGTTTTTACCATGAAGCGATGTTGAATTTTTTCAAAGGCATTTCCTGTATCAATTGCAATGTTCACATGGTTTCTTTTCTTTGTTCTATTAATGTGATGTGTCACATTTATTGATTTGCATCCTCACATCCCTGGGCTGAATCCCACTTGATCATGGTAAATGATCTTTTTAATGTGCTGTGGAATCAGTTTGCTGAATTTTTTTTTTTGAGGATGTTTGTATTTATGTTCTTTGGGGATATAGTAGATAGATATAGTAGGTAGATAGATATAGATATAGTTTTCTTTTTCGTTGTTGTTGTTGTGTCCTTGTCTGGGTTTGGTATCAGAGTAATGCTGGCTTTATAGAATGAGTTTGGATATATACACTCCTCTTCAATTTTTTAGAGTAGCTTGAGTAGAATTGGGATTAGTTCTCCTTTAAATGTTTGGTAGAATTCAGCAGTGGACCATCAGGTAATGGGCATTTCTTCCATCAGAGACTTTTTACTGATTCAGTCTTGTTACTCACTATTGGTCTTTTCAGATTTTCTATTTCTCCATGATTCAATATTGGTAGGTTGTATGTGTCAAAAAATGTGTCCATTTCTTCCAGGTTATCCAATATGTTGGTATATAATTATTCATAATAGTCTCTTCAGATCATTTGTATTTGTGTGGTATCAATTGTAATGTCTCTTTTTTCATTTCTGATATTGTTTGTCTTCTTTCTTTTTTTCTTAGTCTTACTAAATGAATCCAATGGATATATACAGAACAGTCCATCCAAGAGCTGTAGAATATACATTCTTCTCAACTGCACATGAAACATTCTCCAAAATAGATCATATATTAGGTCATAAAACAAATCTTAGTAAATTTAAAAAGATTAAAATCATATCAAGTATCTTTTTTGACCACAATGGTATAAATCTAGAAAGCAATAACAGGAGAAACTTCGAAACTTTACAGGTACATGATAATCAAACAATAGGCTCCTGAATAACCGATGACAAAATCAAAAGGGGAATGAAAGAATTTCTTGAGACAAATGAAAGTGGAAACACAAGTGGGAAGTTTATAGCAATAAACACCTACATCTAAAAAGAAGAAATATTTTAAATAAACAGCCTAACATTGTACCTTAAGAAACTAAAAAAACAAGAACAAACTAAATTCAAAATTAATAGAAGGAAAGAAATAATAAATATCAGAACAGAAAGAAATGAAATAGAAACTGATAAAATACAAAAGATCAACAAAATGAAGAGTTTTTTTTTGAAAATGGTCAACTTTCTATTCATGTGATAATACTACACTGTTTTAATCATAGAGATTTTGTAACATGTTTAAATATCTTGTAGTAGACGTGTCCTCTGCTCCTTCCCAAAGTTTCTATTTTTAGCAATTTCCTGGTTTTTCATGCATGTTTTTTTCTTTCAATTTAACTTTATAAATAGCATATTTAACTCCAGAAAAAAACTTGATGGCCTTTTTATTGAGTTCACATTCAATTTTTAAATTAATATTGGGAGGGTTGATTTCTTTTTGAGGTTGAGCATTCCTGGACAAGAACATAGGACAGCTTTCCACTTGTGCAAGTCTGATATTACATCACAGTGTAATAAAGAGGACTGCGAAATTTAAAATCAATTACCTAAAATGGAAAACACAATATCTGGATTAGAGAATAGTGAAGTGTCACCCATAATGTAAAGCAAAAAGCTAAATAAATGAAACTAGAGAAAAAAAACAAAATAATTAGAAAATTAGTCTAAATTAAAGTAATAGAATGTCTATGAAATGAGACGAGATGCTCTTTTAAATGAGAGTAGACAAAGAAAATTATTTTAGAAATAATTAAAAAAAATATCTCAAAATGGAAATGGGAGAATATGCATTTCCAGATTGAAAGAGCTCCCAATTACTCAGCAAAATGGATAGATAAATGCTGTAAGATTTGGGAGGAAAAATGATATTGTTAACTTTATAAGTGACTGAAAATGAGAGAGTCACAGTTGAGTGAGGTTTATTAAGCCAAGATTTTAAGAACGTGTCCAGGAAAAGCACATCCCACAAAGTATCTGTTGTGAAATGGTCTCTCCATAGAAGAGGTTGAGAATTTCATATTTAAAGGAAAAAGGAGGTTCACAGGAAAAATGGAGGGGTGAAGGAGGTGAGCAGTGAAGCAATTGATGGTATTCTAGTATATCTACATAAGATAAGATGAACATTCAAACAAGGGGGTGGAGGAAGTAGTCAATGTTGTAAATCTTCTCAGGGTGGGTAGAAGAGTGATCATGTCTCTTCCTGGATTTGCACCTGTCGAGATAAACTTGTAATCAACATTTAGAAGTTCATTCAGGCCACAGTCCTAAGGTTATAATTGACATACACCCATTTTATAAGAGCTATATATCTTGAAGGAGTTTTTATAGGGCTGAAAGAAATAAGAAATATTTTAACCCAAAATATGTTTCTTTGTCATGTTTTGAGATGGCTACAGGCAAACAGGAATATGCTGTAAGGCTGTCTACATGGACAGGTTGGGGGAGAGATTTGCGTGTGTAGAGAATCTCTATTAAATGCACCCAGGCCCTGCCTATTTGATCTTGGATAGTCTGCAGAGACTCTGGCACCCTTAAAGATCTGAATAAAATACCATTTCCCTGAGGGCTGTTCTGAGATTTATATGCATAACAAGACCACCTTGCCAGCCTGGCTTCATTTCTCCCTCCTATACTTAGTCCAAAGAGAAAAATTCTGTTTAGCCATTTTCAAAGCTCCTTCATTTCTTAAAAGAGTACCCCTGTACCTCATTGGGGAGAGGAGAGCAGTGTTTATGCGGCTCAGTTCTCAGTTCTCCCTTTTGGCATAATGAATTGCAGGGGTTGGGGGTGTTCCTGAGATTTTTCTTTTTCTTTTATGATGTGTCACTTAAAGATCTTTACTAAGCCAAACAATTATTCAAATATGAGGGCAAAATAGAGATTTTCAGACATGTAAGCCCCCCAGACACTTACCTCCCACGTACCCTTTGTCTGAGGCTTAAGGAGGGGGTGGTCCTCTAAAAAGAGAGCATACACTAAGAAGAGAATGGTTTAGGGTTCAGAAACAGGGCACCCAGCTTAGGAGGTTGGTGAAAATACCTCCAGGCTTGATGGTAAATGGAAATCCAAGGATGGTAATTATGTATTTGACATTGTCAATGGAAAAGAAGACAAACTCTGTAAAATAATTTAAAGAGGTTTATTCTGAGCCAAATTTGAGGACCATGATCCAGAGCCACACCAAAGAAGCCTTGAGCAAGTAGACTTGCTGTGGTTGGGTTACAGCTTGGTATTATACATTTCAGGGAGACAGGGATTGTAGGTAAAGTCATAAGTCAACACATGGAAGGCATACATTGATTTGGCCCCAAAAGATGAGCCATCTCAAAGCAGGGGCTTAAAGTTTATAGGTGGGTTTAAAGACTCTTTGACTTGTGGCTGGGCGCGGTGGCTCATGCCTGCAATCCTAGCTCTCTGGGAGGCCGAGGCGGGCGGATTGTTTGAGCTCAGGAGTTTGAAACCAGCCTGAGCAAGAGTGAAACCCCGTCTCTACTAAAAATAGAAAGAAATTAATTGGACAACTAAAAATATATAGAAAAAATTAGCC
>CAUYSK010012079.1:0-11084 GCA_963575035.1 Avahi laniger | reverse complement strand
CCCGCCTCGCCAGCAAGGAAGGCGCGGCAACAGGAGTTCTTCTGACAGTGCTTTATTGGGGTTCCCTACAAGCTTACATTATGCGGAAGACCCAGAACGCGGAGGGGCGGTTGTTTAAGTATGCTCTGGTGAACGGGAAGTCCCGGTCATTGGGCACCACTGTGAGGCATGCACAGAGCCTGTTTACCAGCAAGTGTGGCTGGGTGTGGCACCGGACACGGTCGCCACCTTGGAATGGCGACTACGCTTCCCACACCTCAGAAATTCTAGAACATCACTTCTACCATACTTTATTGGTCAAGCATTAGGCTTCACTTCTCGACAGGAGGAGTAACAAAGAACTTGCAGCCATATTTAACCTACTACAAATAAACTGCTTAAAAATCTACTAAATGTTACATAAATTCCAGTACAAAAACTGGCAGAAGAAAAATGCAGCCCAGGCACTGAGCTGCTTATCTTGGAAGACAAGGATTTGAACAGATTAGTCAGATCCATGCCTGGCTCTCCTTGTCTTCACACCTTTCAGACTGAAAAAATACAGGTGTGTGATGGTAACCAGAGAAAGGAAAAGATGTCCTCCTGTCTTCCTCAGTCAGACACACACATACCCCCACACCCACCCCTCCACACACACCACTGAATGATGCTCAATTCTTTCTCTTCTTTGGCTCCAGTGACATGAGCCCAGAGACGCAGGGTCCCGGGATGATCAGGACTCTCCCCTGGAGCACCCCAGGTGCAGGCTTCACTCCTGTGTCTCAGGACACGTATTGACATTCAGTGGATAGGAGACATACCCCACACCCCTTCCACTCCCTCCTGTCTTCATTCATTTTCCTTTCCCAAACCTACAATCCCCATGAGCCCACCTCCTCTGCCTCATCCCCTGGCTAAGGTCCTCCTGCTGGGATGTGGCCCTTAGCATGGGTTGTTACCAGCCATCTTCTGCCCTACAATTCTGCTATCAGATGGGGGTGGGGGTAAGCAGGAAACTATACATCTTTGGATTGGAAAGTGAAGAAAGCAGCCCTTACTGTGGACCAGCCTCTGGATTGGAAGATATAAAATAAGTAAATCAGATTTCTCTTGCACTGTGATGGTCAATCTTATGCTAAGGCAGCTCCTAAATCTCATTATGCAAAAAAAGCATCTGACCCTTCCTCCTTCCCAGTTTTGTTTTTAGCTAGGACTACAGGTGTAAGCCACCTTGCCTGGCTCTCAGCTTTGAGTTTTAATAGCAAAGTTGCCCTCCTATTACTTTAGTATTAGGAGGTGCCAGGTTCAGTGTTGAAGTGTGGGGAAAACCCTTCCAAATCACCCTACTATTCAGGTAAGTCTCTAAAAGTTACCGATTGGAGACTCACGGTCTAGAAAATTAAAGGTAGGTTTTTAATTTTTAAAATTTTATTTTGCATTACATTTTATCCAATTTAAAAATATATGATTAGGAAACCCAGAACTCCCATTTTTCCATCAACCTTCACAAATTATCTGGCCATGAGTATTATCTTCACTTTGTTCAGTTCTCAACAACCTCAATGAGCTTTACGTGAAAATTCCTCAAAGGTCTTCCAGATTCTCCCACCATATTGTACCGTTCCCCATATAACTTAGCAACAAAAACAACATGACCCACACACAGCAAATGCACTAAGAGTCTCCGAAAAGATGCACTCCTAATAAAACCAAAGAGAAAGACAATATTCAGCCTCTGTCTTCACAACAGCAGGTAAATTAGACCAGGACAACTACAGGGTTGTCTTCATGTCAAGAAAACAGGAAAACCTGTGTTCTTACCATAGCTGTGAGGCCACTGTGGGGCCCGGCTCCAGCAAACTGGCCAACTAAAGTAGATATCTGTCCCAGCCAGCACAGAGGGAGCTGTGAATTGGCAAGAGTACAGGTCTGGAATGAATTTGAGGTAGGCCAAGTAATTTACACAGAAGGAAACCAAAATATTTCTCCCTGAAATATTGAGGATTGTTGAGCTAAAAACAGCTGAAACGTAGGGGGGACTTTCTGCCTTTCCTCTGCTTGCCTAAAGGCAGGACATAAATCCTTCCTTACTGGAGACAGCCACTTATCAGCTTAGAGACGGCGCTAGCAGACGCCAGAGAAATCTGCAAGCAGACCTTACTTCATTAGTTTCTTCCCACATTTTTCCCACCTTTGAGAGACTGGAACTGCTCTCTTCTTCGTCTTGTCACTGCTCTAAAATTTATTGCTCTTTGTTAAAATACAATTTAAGCAAGGCTCAAGCCTCAAGCCTGAAGCCTCCTGCGAATGCTTTAAGAGAGTTATTTTCCTCCCCCCTTGATGAACATAGCATGCCTTATTAAACTTGTTTTTCTCTTGCTAATCTGTCTTTTGTTTCAGGATAGAGTCTCAACTATGAATTTATGAGGGTTGAGAAAAGATTATATATTTTTCCCCCTTCAGCACATTACACAAAAATCTGAAACCAACAAGGAAGAGGGATCGATGCTATGGGAAGAAAAGAGCCACCCTTAAGAAAACTTCACATACATTTCAAATTTAAGTGCTGTGATGGTCTTAGTTTAGGTCCCCCCAGAAGGTGACCGTGAGACAAGGATGTACATGTAAGTAGGTGTTTTTCAGTAGGGATCTCAAGAAATGTAAGTATGGAAGGAAGCCAGTTCCGGAGTAGTTATCAAGAAAGTTACCACAATGGGTCACCAGAGAGCTCTGGTAGCCTGTGGAGAGCACATACCTCGTAGTTATCCCACCCAAGGGACAAAGGAGCAGCACATTTATTCACAACGGCCAGCAGTCAATGGTTGAGGGGTGCTTTGACTGGAACGTTAATTTTCTGCACTTCCTGTCCCCCGTGTAGGCGGATGGAGCCCATGGAGAAAGTCCTTGCACAAAGAGACGCAGGTGCTTGCAGTTAGCAGCTTTGCCCAACAGCACGAAGGCCTGATGGGATGGGGCAGGAATTGACAGCATGTGGCGTGGTGATTAAGAGCTGCTTTCGGGTCCCTTCCACCCTTTCTTTCCTTCGATACACAATGCACTGCGCACTAACGGTGTCCCAAGCACTCTGCCAAGAGCCTGGGAAGTAAAACTGCCCTCAGGAAGCTTGCAACGTGTGGTGTAGAAGAGAGAGGACCCCATTATTAGGGCACCCCCCCTGGGCCAGGCATTTTCCTAGAGTTAGCTCAGTTCATCCTCCCAGACATTCTGGGAGGTGAGAGTCTTCTTCCCGTTTTACAGATGTGCCGTGCAGTGATCTGTCTACTTCTCCAGCAGAAGATATTTAAAAGAAGAATCATAGTATTATGCTGCTGGCTGGTGAACAGTTTCTGCCTCCAGAAGAAATGCAGATGCTAGCAGAGGAAATGGGTTGGCGAATGTAAGCAGTGTGTTGGCAGAACTGAACGCAGTCAGGGGGCTGTGGCCGGCCTGCTTCAGGCTGGAACCCCAAGTGAGGGGGACAGGAGTGTGGGAAATGGTCAGTTCTGCTCTGTTTCTTCCCCTCTTCCCCCCTGCCTGCCTCTGGCTCCTCCAAGGATGAAGGGAGTGAAGGTGGCAAGAAGATAGTTTAAGGAATAGAAAAGATTTTACTAAACTGGCACAGAAGTAATCCAACAAAGTGCCCGCTGAGCAAGGAAGTTCATACCAACTCCTGTGGAGCACTTTCTTGGGATTCCCTGCTGGGATCCTTCTGTCCTTGTTTGGGATTTCCCCAAAGCAGAGCCTAAGACAAGGATTGGGGTTAGGTAGCTCATTTCAGAGGTGATCCCAGGACTCAGAATTGAGGGAGTGGGAAGGATAAAAAGCCATGAAAAAAGAGGTATGTTATTGAGGTCACTGCTGTAGGCAATGAGGGTTCTATTCTACCAGAATCTGGAAAGTTTACAGAATACCCCCCAGAATTGTCTGCCTGAAAGACAGGAGCTGCGTCATTTACCCACCAACCCCCTTCTCCATGATTTGGTGATTGCTCCTGGGGTACATTAACTCCCCCTTTACGCCTCCTGGGCTGCTTCTCAGAAGCTATGGGGAAGTCTCTGAGGCAGAAAAGAGACCTGTGCCTTCCCTTCGCGTCAGGCATAGATATAGATAGCAGGAGTCTGAGCTTGCAGAGGTGGGTCCTCTGCAGCTACAGGCTGAAATCAGTAGGCAGTAAAAGCTTCTGCCTCATGAGTGGGTCCCCTAAGCCCCCAGGCCCTGGTCACCCCTCGGTCCATCAGACAGACTCTCTCTGCTGGGACTCTCCCTGTGATAGGCTGAATAATAGCCTTGAAAAGCTATCCACTTATTAAACCCTGGAACATGTGAATGTTATATGTCAAAAAAAGGGCTTAGCAGAAGTGATTAAGTTAAGGATGTTATGATGGGGAGATTGTCCTGGATCATACAGGCAGGCCTTAAGTGCAATCACAGGTGTTCTTATAGGAGAGAGGTAGAGAGAGATTTGACATAGACAAGGAGGAGGCCGTGTGACCACCAAGGCAGAGAGAGGAGGGATGTGGCCACAGCCAAGGAATGCCAGCAGCCACCAGAAGCTGGAAGAGGCAAGGGATGGACTCTCTAGAACTCTGGAGGGAGTGTGGCCCTGCCAACATCTCGATTTCAGACTTCTGGTCTCCAAAACTATGAGGGAATAAAGACCTGTTATTTTAAGCCACCAATTTTGTGGTGATTTTTTATAGCAGCAATAGGAAATCAACACACTCTCTCCTCTCTAGGTTGCACTAGGCTGGCTCCTTTCCTTATGCCCTTTATCTGGTCCCTGAGAAACAAACATTCTTGCCCCTGCTGGTAGTAGAAGGGCAGTTAGCCCCAAGGGAAGCCTGGTTTCTCTTGCTCTCACCTCTTATTCCCATTCTCACTCTCTTCTCAGGCAGGTGGTCTCAGACTCTCCCCATTAGATATGTGCCACATCCCAGTCCACTATGTCTCCAAAACTCCAAGGACCACAGATGAAGTTCTCCAAGTGGCTCCTTTATAGCTCCTCTCCTTTGGCTGAAGTTGGGGAAAGAGCTCTGTCTTCCCCTCCCCCATGGGAAATGCAACAGCCCATCAGAAAACTCCAGGAACATTTGCCTGTGCCCTCCTCCTTCAACCTTTAAGTACCTAACCCTGAACCCCTCCCCATCCATTTGCAAGTCCCAGCCCCTCAGTTTATAAAATTGGGGCCACCTGGCTCCTTTTGTTAATGCTCAGCCTTTGGGCCTCAACTCAAACCAAGGCTCAAGGAGTCCTGTTTTATCACCTACAAATTCCTAACAATTTCATTATTCAGATGTGTGCTCTGGGCTGGGAAGCAGCAAATGAATCCAGCCCTGAATGTACCAGAAATAATGCTGTGACCTCAGTCACTTCCTCTCTCCAGCTTCCCCAGTGTCCTTCTCATGAAAGTGAGAGGGTTGGGTGAGTCTACAGTTTCAAAGCCACAAAACTGCAAAACTGTCAATGATATGCACATGTGCAACTTCTGAACTAAGATGAGACTCCCGACCTGTGGTAGGTAGGTTAGAGAGAAAAGTTTCCTGAAGCCAAGAACTGATATTTGTGCCTTGGCTAAAGGCCCATAATATAGTTTGTAATAGGTTTATAAAAATAGTGTTTGCTCACTCTATGCCAAACTCACAAAAAAACACCTGAGGCATCAGAAAGGGAATTTAATTTTAATTTTTTAAAAAAAGTTAGAAGTAACCATTTCCAAAAAAAAGAAAGAGAAAAAGAAAGAACGAAAGATGGCGGGGGGCTGGGGGGTAGGGCGGCCGGTGAAGACACATGCCTAGGATTTCACATTAAATTCTACTCCATGTGGGGCTGTCGGTTTCCCCACTACTTCTGTCTTTCCTTCATTCCTTACTCTGCCAGAATGAATTCTTTCTCCCACAGACTACTTTGCTATGATTAGTATAGAAAAATGATTCACCTCCTCTAAGACACATTCTTTTTATAAGAAAAGGTGCCAACCCATAGCAAAAATAAATGTGCCATTCTAACAGTAGCTTGTTATTAACAAGAAAAATCATAAAACTAAAAATAGTGGTTTCACTAGAGGTAACTTGAGGGAAAATGGTCATATGCTGAATATGCATTTCCAGAGACACGATATACTCGGAGATTTAAAGTTTCCAAGCTCCTGAGCCCAAACAGGTTCTCTTCCCAGGGTCTTCTCCTGAGGAAAACAGAACTAAAGTGACCTGATGCAGAGCACACTTACACATTTTCCAGAAAAGGATACCCTGGCTCAGAGAGCAGATCAGCAACTTGCCTACAGTCACACTGCCAGTTAGTGGAGAGGCTTAGGATTCAAACTCAGGACCAACACCAAAGCCAGTGTTCTTTCTTCCAGTCCATCCTCCCCCCATTATCTTATTATCTTATTGTCAAATATAGATTTTACTATAATATCTATTATTTTTCAATTTTTCCATTAAAAATAGTGAAGTGGACAAAAACTTTCTTTCGGACAATCTTTTCTTAATCATGATTCAAAGCACCATAGAGAAAACCTGACCAACACACAAAAATCCAAAAGGCATTATTAATTTTGCCATGTGATTCACTAACAGCTCAGAATGGAATGTGAAATCTTGACAGCGATCAATCAATACTATTGATCATTTTTATTGTGATTGTTTTCTGAGCTACACCAACTTTACACACTGATTTCCTTTCCCATCATCTTCCCCCTCCTGCCCCTGTGTAAACATGCTTTCCAAAAATAGCTCCCTTTTCCAGATGCACAGTGTCTGTGGTAGATACTTCAGTGCCTTTAATCCATGTGCCCTCAGCCCAGTTCTGAGACCACCGACATCTTCCACGGGCAGACCCCCTGCCATCTTTAGCTTCCTACCTCAAATACCTGCATTCCTCTGCCTGAGGAGGTTCTCTGGCTACAGGAGCATTGTTGGCCACGAGAAAGGCAGACCAGAAGTGCCAAGGAGTTAATGCTCCCAGGAGCAACCCTCCACCAAGAATTTCTGTAAGGACAGAAATTCTTCAGTGTTTTTGCCCCTCCGTGGCCTGTTTCACAACATGTGCTCTGTAGAGTTTCTCAGAAGGTGCCCAGCAGGACTGAGCTCCAGTTGACCACTGCAGAAATCTGCTCACTAACACATTGCAATTGGCTTTCTTCCCTTCCTCTTTTCCACTCCCTCACCTTCCCACTTCTCTCCAAATAAACTACCTACACTCAAATCCTTGTCTCAGAGTGTGGTTTTGTTACTTAGCAATCAATGGGCTTGCTTCCTGATGCACATAAAAACCAGTATCACGGCTCCAGCATTTGAGAAAAGAAAAGC
Organism: Avahi laniger; assembly: GCA_963575035.1. NCBI lineage: Eukaryota > Metazoa > Chordata > Mammalia > Primates > Indriidae > Avahi > Avahi laniger. The sequence goes on along the minus strand of CAUYSK010012079.1, from coordinate 3,795 downwards.
TTTATTGCAAATTGACTGCCAAGGAGAGAGGAAGAAATGCTCAAATCTGTCTCCCCACACTGGGGGCTGGGCTGGTTGGGTTTTTATAAGCATATGGAAATGAGGTGTGGTCTGATTGGATCTTGCAATGAGATGATGCCAGGAGGCATGATCTGACTGGATCCTGTCATGGGGTATCCACTTCTTTATTCAGTCCCCACTCTTTGGTCTGAGGTCTTAGGTTCCACCCATGGTTGTACACTTGGCTCATCTGGGCATGCTCAGGTTACGTGATTTTCAACCTGGGGGTCCATGGCAGCTAAAAAACAACTCACGGCTTCGTTACATAAAAGTTGAGACACGTTGGTCTGGTGCAATTACAGTTTTAGGGAAACCCAAGCCAAGAAAAGTCCAAGGAAAGATTATGTAACACATACCAGAGGACACAGAGATAACAACCAATTTGAGAATAAAATCAATATTTGTTTATAGACCGACTACATTGTACACTCTGTGGGGAGGCCATTATTTTATTTATTCATCATTGTGTCTTCAGCACTCAGCACTGTGCCAGCACATAATTGGTCTCAAATACTTTTTATTATTTTTATTTTTATTTTTATTTTTAGAGACAGGGTCTCGCTTTGTTGCCTAGGCTGGAGTGCAGTGGCCCAATCACAGCTCATTGTATTCTCAAACTCCTGGGCTCAAACAGTCTTCCCGCCTCATCTTCCTGAGTAGCTGGGACTACAGGCAAGCACCACCGCACCCAGCTAATTTTTTTATTGTAAGACAGGGTCTCACTATATTGCCCAGGCTGGTCTTGAACTCCTGGGCTCAAGCAATCCTCCTGCTTCAGCCTCCCAAAGTGCTGGGATTACAGACTTGAACTACCATGCCTGACTGCAAATACTTGTTAAATGTGAATGAATGAATGAATAAATTAATGAATAAATAGACTGGGATTCCTAGCTCTCTCCTAAGGTTTTTCAAACATTAAAGCAACAAGTTATCCTAATTAATGCCAAAGAAAGGACTGGAATTATAAAAGAGAAGCAGGAAATACAATAAGGAAAACAATCTGTTTTCCTCTACTTTCACAGAACACTTCTGACATCAAATGTGTGGGAGGTTTTCCCACAACAACTAATTCTCCAACTCTCCAGACACCAACTGAGTGTCCTACATTTCAATTCAATTTCTGATACTATCCTCCTGGAATTTGCTTTAGATCTCACAAGTTAAAGGGCTCAGTCTCACAAGACTGTCTGTCACTTCACATGCCAATCCAAAGTAGTGGATTCCCAGGTAATCTACACTTCTGTCGGTTCTGGCTACAAACTGGGGGTTCCCACGAGCCTCTCCTCGGGTTTGCTATAATGGCTCACAAAACTCAGGGAATGTTTACATTCACTGGTTTAGTAAAGGATATTATAAAGGATACAAATGACTAGCCAGATGGAAAGGTACAGAGGGTGAGGTCTGAAAAGCTCCTGGGTTCAGCAGTTTCTGTCCCTGTAGAGTTGGGGTCCACCACCCTCCCAGCATGTGGATATGTTCATCAACCCAGAAGATCTCTGAACGCCATCTTTCAGGGATTTTTATGGAGGCTTCACCACATAGGTATGATGGATTATGACCTCAATCGCCAGCCCCTCTCCCCTTCCTGGAAGATGGGGGATGGAGCTAAAATTCCAAGCTCCTTAATCATAGCTCTGTCTTCCTGGTGATCAGCCCTCATCCTGAAACTGTCCGGGAGCCCATCAAGAGTCGCCTGATTAGAACAAAAGACATTCCTATCACCAGGAAATTCCAAGGGATTTAGGAACTCTATGTCAGGAACCAGAACTGGAGTCAAAGGTCAAATACTAGAACAAAAAACACCCTAATACCCCTATCACTTAGGAAATTACAAGGGTTTTAGGAGCTCTATGCCAGGAAACAGGGACAAAGAACAAATACAATTTCTTATCACATAACAATATCACATGAACTGATGTAATAATTTGAACAATCATCTATAAAATTTGAATATGTAGAAACATATTTGTGTTTGAATAAGAAGATGCCAAAATACACACATGTTAATTTTCCCTAAATTAATTTTAAATATAATATATTCTTAATAAAAACACCAACAGAGTACTTTTTAAACTAGGACAGTTGCTTCCAAAGTTCATAAGGAAAAATAAACATAGATGAATAACAAGGACAATTTTGCAAAAGGAGAGTCATGAGGGAGAAGTAACTAAACTAGCCAACAAAATATAAAGCTATGATAATTAAGCCATTTGAATAAGACAGAATAGAGCATCCAGAAATGACCAAATACATAAAGTTAAAGAGGCATTTCAAATCAATGGAGAAATGGTAGGTTATTCAGAATTGTCTTGTAATATAGTGTAGCCCACTGGAAAAAATAATTTCAAATCCCTACCTCACAAGTTATATTAAAATAAATCCCAAAGATTTCAATGTAGTAAATGAAACTATGAAAGTATAAAAGAAACGTGGACTTCTGGCTTATTTGCTTTTACAATCTAGGATGGTCATGCCTTTTTTTGACATGGTTGGACAAGTACTCATAAATCGTCTAGGCACAGATTTTGTAGTTTTAGGAAAGAGCAGCCTGTGGCCAAGCCATCTTCCTGATATGCTGTGTATCAGGACACACAGAGGAAACAGGCAGCATGTTGAGAATTTCAGCACTTGTTAGGAAGCTGAGTCCTCAAAGAATGAAAGAAGCAAAAACAAAAGATTGTCTGCACTTAGGCCTACAATATGATAATTACCCCAGGGCTGGTGTTTTCTGGGAGAGTTATTAATATAAGATCTTCCAGAAGTTTCTCAAAAGAACAGTTATAACTTTCCAGTTCTGCTTCTAGCTTCTCCCTGTACTGGCTTGTTCATGATTTTAGTCCATAACAGGATGCCATTAACTTGAAACCTTTTTAATTTGACTAAGAAAGGAGGAGACTAAATTATTGAGCTACTAAGTACTAGCCCTCATGGTAAACATTCCCCCAGTCCAGGCTGCATTTTATTAGTACATCTGTGTTATTTTAAAATGCTGTGATAAAAAAGACCAATGTGTTGGAAAACTAGCACTCTGGATGGCTAAGGTTAGCGTGGGTGGTTTGGGAATTTATATTAATTCCACCTCTTGACATTTATATTAAATAATAACTAAATATATGCATAAAATTAGCTATAAGAATGCTGTTTCCACAGTGTTACTTATGACAAAAAATTAGAAACCACCTAAATAATGGACTAGTTAAATAAATTGTCATACATCTAGTCAAAGAAAAGTCAATTCTGCCAATCTAGAGTGATTTAAAATGATGCCATATATGAATATTTACTGACATGGAAATATCATGCTCTGTTGTGATGTGGAAAAAAGCATATTTCAAAACAGTTTGTGAAGTTTGATCACAAGTTATAAAAAATGAGTTGTATCTATACATATACTACATTAGAAAATTCTGCAAAAGCACACATGAAAATGGATGTTTCATCACAGTGATTATCTCTGTGATAGGATTGGCAGAATTGATTTTTAAAAAGATATGATCCAACCATATGCTGTCTATAAAAAACACACTTTAGATTCAAAGACCCAAATAGGCTTAAAGGAAAAGGCTGGAAAAAGATATGCCAGAAAAACAGTAACCAAAAGAGCAGAAGTGGCTATGCTAGTATCAGACAAAATAAACTTTAAGACAAAAATTGTTATAGAGAGAAAAAAAGGACATTTTAAAATTTAAAAGGAGCAATTTATCAGTAAGACATAACAATTATAAATATATAATG
>CAUYSK010012077.1:0-12285 GCA_963575035.1 Avahi laniger | reverse complement strand
AGCTCAGGAGTTCGAGACCAGCCTGAGCAAGAGCGAGACCCCGTCTCTACCAAAAATAGAAAGAAATTAATTGGACAGCTAAAAATATATATATAGAAAAAATTAGCCGGGCATGGTGGCTCATGCCTGTAGTCCCAGCTACTCGGGAGCCTGAGGCAGGAGGATTGCTTGAGCCCAGGAGTTTGAGGTTGCTGTGAGCTAGGCTGGCGCCACGGCACTCGTCCAAGGAAAGAGAGTGAGACTCTGTCTTAAAAAAAAAAAAAAAAGTTGGCATTCCACTATTTAGTTACTTAATCAGTGGATTCTTACTTTATTTAATGAATCAAAATCCATTACCATGTTTATTTAGTTTTAAATTTTGAGGTAATTGTAGATTTGTACACAGTTGCAAGAAATAATATACAGAGATCCTGCTTATCCTTATCCAGTCTTCCACAATGGTGAAAATTTTGCAGAGCTGTAGTACAATATCAAAACCTCATTTTTTTGATGCACAAATTATCCCAGATGTGAACAGTGGGACCCCCTTCAAGATGGCTCCTATGTCCTTTTGATTTTTGAGTACCTCCTTAATTTCTGGCACAACAAGATACTCCAGGTTCATTTTGTACTTCCCCTGCATCAGCCCTGGCATCATTTCTGTTATGAGCCCTGATTCCTTTTATTGGAAAATGGTACTTATAGTACAAGATGAGGGGGCTAGGTGTACTTTTTACTAATGGAGTGTCATTGTTTCTAGGTCATCTCAGCAGACAGAGCTAAGAAAATACACGCAAAAACACGCATTCACACACATTTATACCTATTTCTATATGTATCCATCTGTATATACAGTATATTAAAATACCATGAGATTAAAATGAATACTACCAATTCCAACAAACACCACATTCCAGTCTTCCCCATTCTCTTACTAGTAACTCCCTTCTTTAAAATTGAGAATCCTAGCTCTCATTATTCATGATGTGCTTACTTATTTGCTCAATCCAAATGTGCCTATCGCTACCACTGAGAAAAACTGATTGAAGCAAGAGTCACCAATGGATTCTAAAAGTAGTAGGTGAAAGTTTGAGGAGTAATGAAATATTTACATGATATTTAAGTGTCTCCCCCACAAAATATTTAAGTGCAAGGAGGAAGAAATAGGAACTTGACAGTGGAGAAACATGGCAGGACACCACCTTAACAAGTGATCAAAGTGACCATCACCAGTAATGAGACATGGTGACCTCCTGTGCCTCCTGGTACAATGCACCGAGAAGGACACAACATCACTTCTTTGGTATTTCTGTCAACAGTATCATGTGGAAACATCAGACAACAAACCCAAATTGAAGAACATTCTACAAAATAAGTGCCCTGTCTTCTTCAAAAATGTAAAGATCATGAAAAACAGAGAAAAACTAGAGAACTATTTCTGGGTAAAAGAGATTAAAGAACTATTATATGTCAGGGTAAAGGAGATTAAAGAGACATGACAACTAAATGCAAGGCATGAATCTAGATTGAATCTGAGAGCTTTTATTTCTTTTCTCTCTTTTTTTCTTTATTTCTCTTTTGCTATCAAGGATGTTATTGAGAGAATTGGCTAAATTTAAATAAATTTTGTAGGTTAGATAACAGTAGAGTATCAATATTAATTTCCTGATCTTGAAAATCATATTGTGATCAGGTAGGAGAATGTTCTTTTTTTCAGGCAATACACATTGAAGGATTTAGAAGTAGAGGGCCATCATGTCTGCGACTTAATACTGGGTGAAGGATATATGGGCGTTTGTAATATTCTTGCAACTATTCTGGATGTCTGAATTATTTTCAAAATAAAAACATTTGAAAAAAGAGATGAAAAATGTTCTACCTCACCTCACCCCCAGTCTATTCATTGACCTTTGTCATTTTCTGGACCAGTAATTGGGTCTCTTCTAAGGCACCTGAGGCCATCTTGTCCACTTGCCCTAACTCTAGTACTGGCTCAGATGAGCCTGCCTCTGTATCCCATTTCTCCTATTGATTTCATTCTTGCCCTGACTGCAGAAAAGCAATTGAGGGACAGTGTACACATTGCCCTTTCCCTCAACTGTCTTTGCCTCATCTCCAGTGACTATTTGCCTCTAGCTGGCCCAAGAAAGTGATGCTGCTGCTAACCATAGGTTGTGTTCTGTAATTGCAGATTTCAGCTTCCTTGTTATACCCAAAGTAGCCTTAGGCAAGTAACAATTTGTGCTGGGAGAAGAGCAAAGACTGTTGTAATTCACTTTACTTCTTAAATTTACCTCTGGAAAAGAAAGAATGAGAGAGCCAATGAAAACTTGAGGGGTTTGTTAATTTGGTATTGGCCATTACAGCTGCGGTCCCCAACCCCAGGTACTGGTCCATGGCATGTTAGGGACTTGGGTGAGGAGGCTGCAGAGCTCTGAGATGGAGTGGGGGTATGGGAGGTGGCATGCACAGCAGGAGGTGAGTGATGGCAGCTGGGAGCCAGGGAAACTTCATCTGTATTTACAGCCTTTAAAGGCAGTCCCCATCCCTCCCATCAAGCCTGAACTCTGCCTCCCCTCCCCCGACCTCCTGATCAGTATAAAAATTGTCTTCCATGAAACCTGTCCCTGGTGCCAAAAAGGTTGGAGGCCACTGCCTTATAGGTATACCTGCCTTTATGTATTTTGTCTACTTTGGGAAAACTTTAGCACATTACTAAATCGTATACTATTTTGAGTTACTGGGGTGGGCTTCTCGTTTAAAGGGAAATGAGATGAATTCTTTTGTAAAATAAGCCATTGCTTCCTACTGCTGATAAAGTAACTATTTTCTGTATTCATGTGTCTTTAGGTGTGACATGTACAGATCTGTTAAGGAAAGTCTCATGGTGTTCTTGGTGTCTAGACTTAGACCTTAGACAAACTCCTGTCACATGGTCTTGAAAGGCAGATGGTGGAAATTGGTGCTGGGCATGATATTGTGGGAATCATCTGGATAAGGATAGCTTCTGGAACTAGTCAGGGAAGTGCCTTCCCAATTATATTTTGGATTCATTTCAGTTCATTAATTTTTTTCTAAGCACTATAACAGTTTAAAATAATAAATAGTTATAAAAGATACCATCTATCCTCAACTCACTTAAACCAGTGTTAAAAAGGCCATATGAATGTTATTTTCATTCAGAAAATTACACAACTGGGTATGGAATTTGCTTCAACTTCAGCATGTTGAGTACAAGTAGCCTCTTATTTTTTTAAAAGGTTTTTCTGTAGTTATCTGAGCACATCCATACGAATTCCTTCCAAATGATTAAACTGAACAATACAATTGAATGTTGGTAAGTTATTTTAAGACTTTCCTTTAGGAATGGCATTAGTTTTCCTCTTTTGCTAATAAAGTTGATAATTGCAGCTTAAAATTATACTGATACAAATTTTGTCCCAGATGCCACATCTGAAATCTCACAATCATCAAGATTTACACACAAACCACTGAAAAGAAGTCCACCTGTTGTCTGCTCCAAGGATGCAAATGGACATTTTGTCTGCCTCCTTAATTAGTAAAAAAATCTGTGGTAGCCCAGTGCTGGCTTTTGTGGGTTGTGGGGGTGGACTGCCATGCATGACCCCATGACCCTTCCCGTTCCACTGAAGCTCTCCTTTTCCCATGGTGACACGAAGCAGTGTGTTGTCATTAAAGAAGCACTGAGAGCATCTATTGGGCACCTTTTCTGCTCCTATGAAATGGGGCCTTAATATACCAACACAAAATATAGATAAATACAACCGCAGCAACTGGCTAATCAGTAAATGAGTAGATTGTGCCTGTGTTGACATTTCTGTTCTCAATGTAATCATTTGTTTGTTTAACTGATGGTTGTTAACATATCAAAACTGAGCTTGAGAAAATGATAAATTGGGTGCATGTTCATTCTCTTGTCTCCAGTGTGAAATGATTTTTCAACAACCACCTTTTGATGTTACAGATCCTCCAATGAGGTTTGAGGAGTAAATAAATCATACTGAGGAGGGTAGGATAGGAGTGCTCCCACCACATGGCAACCCTCTTTGAAGTTTCTAGCACCCTCACGACCACGAGGTTTCCAAACCAAAGAATGAGGCTCCTTGAAAACCCACCCAGATTTTACTGAGTATTACCAGATGGTTGTAAAGCTTATTAAAACAAAATTGGAACTTTTTTCCCCTCTGTTGTTGGGAATGAGGTGACATAAGCAGCTAAAATGATGAGGAAGCAGCAAGTGGGTTGTTGGCAGGTTCAGGAGCCACGCTATTGCCTGAGTTTGAATGACAGCTTCACCACATTGTTGTGCACCTTTGGGTAAGTCATCTTCCCTCTTTGTGCCCTAGTCTGCTCATGTGTAAAAAGAAGTGGTTGTGCTTATCAGACAGGTTAATATGTAAAGGGGCTGAGTAGAGTGCCTGACATATGGTAACAGCCGTGTCTACTTCATAGGGCAGTGTGGAGCACTGCATGAGTTCACACATGTAAAGTACTTATGATGGTGTCTGACTCATATTGAGTGCCCACTCATTGTCATTCTCAGGTCATCTGTGGGCAGATTTGCCACTTTTTTCATTGAAGACTAGATGCTCAATATATGGTACCTATTATTATTATTATTATATAATATTATGCCTGGCACATAATAAATACTCAACAAATATTATTATCCCTGCTATTTAAAATTATTATTACACCATGAAAATGTCCAGGAATCTCCCATTTGGTTGAGCTAAAACATTTTCCAAGTTAGGTAACTTGACGAGTGTTACCTTGGGGTGATTTCAGTGGCTGTTCACAACTCCAGTATATTTATTCCCCTCCGTGCCTTCCTCTTTTCAGGTTAATTCTTTTTTTTTATTTTATTTCAGCATAACATGGGGGTACAGATGTTTAGGTTACGTGTGTTGCCCTTGCCCCCACTCCCCCCCTCAGTCCAGGTTTCAATATGTCCATCCTATTGCGTGGTGCACATTGCACTCTTTGTGTACACATATACCCGTCCCCTCCTCCCTCCTCCCCCCTCCCCCCTGCCCAATATCTAATAGATGTAATTCTTTTATATGCACTTATGTGGTTAATTCTATGCATTGAGATCTCCTTAGTCTGGTGGCAAATCTTGTAAATTAGCTCCTTTATAAGCCTGCTTGCAGTGTCTTGTATAGTCAAGCTGCAATTCCCCACATAACCAGCAGGTGCTGACGACTAACACATGATATGTTTCAGCCTCAAAATTTTTAAGATCGGAGTTCAGAGGAAAAAATTAGTGCCTTACTTAGTACATGGATATAGTGGAAATTGTGTAAAACAAGTTGGCTACAAAAAGTAGTACCTGTAGATATGGTACTCTGATTATTCTTGTGAGAGAATTTAAAGCTTAAAATATCCTGTTCTTGTCTATTCAATCATTTACATTTAGCAAATTTTTGATTGGCTCTGCCAGGCACTCAGCTGAGTGCTGTGGGCACCAATAATGAGGAAAAATGGAAAATAGACATTAACTTTGCTCTAGCTTTTTCTTTTTCTGCAGGTACACACACAGGAAAAAATGGTTAAGGAATTGTTTTAATGATAGTTGATTCAGATAAATAGAAATTCTATTAAAATGGACTTTCTTTATTAAAGGCATATCAAAAATATTAAAGAAAAAAATAGTAGGAGTCTGAACATAACATTCAAATACACCTTGGGATGATGAACTTGTGGCAAACCCCAATGTCACAATTCCACCCCTACCCTGCATCTGAAATAATCTTCATAAAGCACTGTATTTTCTGGGAGGACCGAATATTCAAATTCACAGAAAAGGCAATGACATGTAGTATTGATCCAAATAAAATGAAATATCATGTTCCATAACTCTGAATGTTTATTTAAGGTAGAGGGCAAAGGGCAGGTTGGAAAAATGTGGCTTATTTATCATTGCTACATGAAAGATATGATAGGAAAATATTCAAAGATCTGGAACATGAAATTTCATCTTTAGGAAAGTTACCTGAGTTTCATTGGGGCAAGAGGAATGTTAATATGTATTCATTTGTGCATGATTATTTCCTGTAGGTAGTACATGATGTCAAGGGAGGAGCATGGATCCTCTCTGAGCCTTAGTTCCTTGATCTGTGTAATGGGATTGTTGTGAAGGCCCTGGGTGACCGTATAGGTAAAAACACTTGTAGACTATTAAGCAATATACAGTGTGGGAGGTGGTTAAGGGGTCAGTGCTTTCCCAAGTATTGGTTTTATATTTGTAAATGTTCTAGCTATACAGCATCTGTCTGTCAACATAGTAAGTTGGAAATATTTGTGTCCTTATTAATAAGAATAAAGTATTTGATTGCTTTTAAAGCTACACAACTCAGATGGAGTGCAACTTTTATTTGTATTTATTTATTTTATAATGTTTTTGTACACATGTGGGAAGAATAAGTATTTACAAGAGATCATGAATTGTCCTTTTAAAAAACATAAAATATTAGTCTAGCTTCTGCCCATCTTATTTGTTCCAATATTATAAATCCTCTTTAATGGTGGTTTTTAATCAGTTCATCATCATCACCAAAAAGTACATCATCGAAATCTAGATTGAGTAACACAGCAAAAGCAGAACATACAAATTAACTTTGTATGTTTTCTTGATTCCTACTTTTTGCAAAGCTAACTTAAGATGCCAGTGACTCACAAAACATATTGTTTAAACATGTTCAGATTGCTAACAGACCATACTGTTATGCCTTTTAGATTCCAATAAACCATATGAAAATGCTAATTATTGAGTCTACATTAATTTGTATAAATTATGCAAATTGAGTAGCAATTAAGCACTACTGTGGCTAAGGTGGATTCCATGCTATTTTTTAACTTAATGTTGGACTGACACAGACAGACTCTTTTCACTAAAATAAATTGTTTTATTGTTGAGTGTTTACAGAGCAATTGCTGATGGTAATTGGTTGTAGATGACACTATTGTGCATTTCAGTAAGATTTATTGAACCATATGCACCACAACCGAAACACACACAGGAAGAACGGTCAAGGAATGGCTATATGGCAGTTCATTCAGAAAAAAATAGAGCTTCTGTCCATGAAAATGCTCATTCTTTATGAAAGTTCTTTTGGAAAGATGAAAACAAATGAGATAAATGGAAATCACTTGGAGAGATGCAATTAAGAAATAATTGAAAGAGGTAGAACTTAACAAGCAGTCAAGGCATCTTATTCAGTCTTTTGAGCAGAATGTTGGGAAGTGATAGTAATTTTAGATACCTTCATGGTATATGGATGAGAAATTCAGCCCCAATTTGGTCAAACTAATTGTGTACACTTTTGCCATGGCACACAATGGTTTTACCCAAATCACTTAGACAGTCACACAAATGCTCTAACCAGATAGTGGACCTGCATATGTGTGTGCATGTGTGTGTGTGTATCTAACAGTGGGTGGAACACCATCTTAATACTCTATCAAACATTATCTAAATTATGAAATGTTGGCATGTTGGGAGCAACTCAGCCAATTTTCAGTGGTGTTTCACGAAAGACTAACTCTGGAAGAGTTCATCTCAACCCACTTCTCTGGAAACCAGAAATCTGCAGTCATGCTATATCACCACTGAACAGAACTCAACGCCAACCATCTTTCTGTCTCTGGGATTCAGATTGGGATTTGCAGATGCAAAGGTTAAACACATTGATGCAATGATTATGAAAGGAAAATAAATCTTTCCTTTCACCAAAAATTATAGTATGAAAAGTACATAAATTATGATTTGAAGTGCAGTAATGACTTTAATGTTGAAACATAGCATCCAGGAGATGAGTAGATTGTGTCAGTCTTTGGCAATTTATTTCATTTTACTTTCTCTAATCAGCAGTGAATTTGGGAGATCTAGATTCATACCAAGTGATATTCCTGAAATTTTAAACAAAATGCAAAGAATATGTTATAGAATTTCCAGTAGAGTCATATTTATGCCATTATTCTAATGAGAATTTTAGTAAGACAAATCTAGAAATTGATTAATTTTACTGGCTTCGTAAATTTGTCTTCCACAATCTCCAAACTGATTTTCATTTGCCTTAGCTCAAAATATATCAGCATTCTGAAAAATTTGAAGAGTAAATCATTAACTTCAGTATTTGTTACTTAATACCTTAATAATAAATTCTAAATCTCCTAAAGAACTTTCTCAATTTAAATTTTATGGTTTGAAATATGGCTTACTAAATCCTTTGGTTTTCTTTTACACATTTCATTGTAATCCCTATTGTTACTTTTGCCAAATTTTCCAGTTTCCTGGCAAATCCATTGAAAAAAAATGAGGTTTTAAAGCAAGGCCTGTACTTTGAAAACTTAATTCACACTAACTCACTAGGTCATTAAGAGCCAAAGGATTCAAATAGAATTCTACCTATAGGAAAAGAGGGGGAGCTGTGCATGGCATTGGGAGTGATAGCCTTGTTGCCTCTCTAAGATAGGGTGACTGGGTGCAATGGTGGGCCAGCGCCAGACTGAGTCCAAAGACCCTTGCTGAGGACCCGCTTGAGGACTTTGGACAAGTTTATCGAGCTCTGTACCTAACTGTCCTCATCTGTGGCTACTATGAATATCAAATGGTACACATACGTGAAAGCTCTTTGGAACCTGAGAAGGATATATGAATTGAAAGAATTATTATTTAGTTAATGGAACAAGGTATTTAAAAGCCAGCATCACCTGTTGGTTTTAGCTCAAACTATGGTGCCAGATAACCTGCATTTGATTCCCAGCGCTACCCCTGTTGAGCTGCGCAACTATGAACATGTCACTTAGTTCTTTAGGCCTCAGTTTTCACATCTGTGAAGTGGTAAAATAATAGTATCTACCTCATTATGGTTGTTGTAAAGGTTAAATTAATGTCTGGTACATAAAAAGCACTTAAAGTTTAGTTGTTACTATTGGGACACATTACAATTAATGATGACAAAATAAAAAAAAGACACTGTTATCATTTTGCAAGTTCTAGAAGATGTATGACAAAACTTTATTTCTTTTTGTATTCATTTTCTACCTACCAGAAGTTTAGATCCTGAAAACTTTATTGAATTGTCCAGGCCAGGACTGGGGAACCTGTGGCCTTCTGGATCCTTCAGTGCAGCCTTTTGACTGAATCCAAATTTTATGGAACAAATCCTTTTAATAAAGGAATTTGTTCTGTGAAGTTTGGATTCGGTCAAGGAGATGCACTTGGGGATCTGGAGGGCCACATGTGGCCTTGAGGCTATTCTAGATTTGTTAACATGGTTTTGTTTCATTTCTAAATCACAAGTCCAATCTTGTTACCTGCTTGCTTAATAGAATGGGATACCGACAAAAAGAAAACAATAAAAGGTGTGGCTTTTTGGCCAGAGAGGCATGATTTGGATGCCAACTCTTCCCTTTACCATGTGACCTTGGAAAAGTTATTTAAATGCTCCATGCTTCAGTTTCCTCATTTGTAAAATGGAGATAATCATAGTACCTAAATCATAAGGTACTTGATTGTGAGGTAATCTACACAAGGTCTTGACCCATAAGACTCATTTAATAATGACAGCTGCTACCACCATCATTATGGTTGTTATTAAGATCATATGATTATTCTGATTATTAAGAATTAAGTCCAAACTCTTGAGACTGGCACTTAAAAGTCCTCCATAATATCATTTACTTCCATCCTTTTCTTTCTTCACACAACAATTTTTTTTTAGTATTAATATAAGTATGGCCCAAATATTGCATGAGACATACTTATACCATAATCATTCATTATGTATCCAACCTTCATATTTAACCGAGCATCCTGTATTTTCATTAGCTAAATCTAGCCACCCTACTCACACGTGTACACCTCCCACCTGACCCCTCACCTCCTGCCAGGGGGTAGAAAGATCTCCAGGAAGGCAGACCCTCTTAAATGTACCCACCTCTGGAGTCTCTACTCCAGGTGGCATTCAGGCCCCTGAGTGGGCCATTGTGGCAACAGATATTTTTCATTCTTTCCCTTTATTTGTTCTGATGAACATTTCTTAATTCTTGCTTCTCGAATGTGTAGTATATAGAAGATTAGCTGCTGACCTCATCCGCCCCTGCTCTGTAGCCCCACAATGCTCCCTGTGGTTCTCTACCCTTGCTTCACCACAGCCAGTGGCATTAGCTTTTCTGATGGTGTGACTATCAGAGCATTGATATGTTATAAAAGCTCCCCTAGGTGATGCTGATGTGCAGCCAGGGTGGTGAATAATTGCTAGGCTCCTGCTGTAAGCTGTTTCTTCTGCCTGGAGAGTCACCCGTCATTCTCCCAAATTTTTTCTTTAAGAATTCGACTACGTGTTAAGACCCTAAACCATGTCCCTTTAGCCATCTTCTCCAGACTTAACACCATCTGCTTTTCATTGGCAGGTGATTCCCCTGCAATGTTTGGAAGTCTGGAGGGCTGGGGGTGCCAGGTGGGATTCACTGTCCCTTGCTCCAGTGCCTAGCATGGTGCTGTCAGTGTCATTCATGAGCCATCCATGCCTGCCCAATTGAATCGACTGTGATGTATAGGCCAAATCTTCCATGAAGCTAATAGAGACAAAAACTCATTATAACTTCTCTAAGTATTTTTTCATGAAAAAACTAAGGCAGATATTTAGTAATCATTTTATCCCAAACTAAAATAATTTTTAATTATCTGTATTGAAACTTTATAAAAAGAATTTTAAAAATCTTCATAGAAAGCATTAACTATTACCCAGCTTTGGTTTTTAATTTTACCTTGCTAGCCCAAGTCCTATAAAGTTGTTTCAAAACCAAAAGATGAGACATTGAAGTGGCCTAATTTTTACTTAGCAGCTGTGAACTTTGTGAATTGTGGTCTCTGTATGTGAGTCCTAGACACCCATTGTGATATCTGCATTTTTGTTTAAAACAGATTAATAAGCCAATAGATTTTTAAAAAGATCTTTTCCCATCTCAGTGAGCAGTGAAATCTGAATCTATAGCTTGCAATTGAAACTATTTTTTTTTTCCCCAAAGCTACTGAGGGCTGTTACTCAGTCTGCTGTAAACAATTTATTGTTAAAGTCTTAGAATATTTGCATTTTAATTAAAGAAAATCTTAATTAAATTTGAAACTTTGCTCAGAAAAGGTGAGTTTGGGCAGCTAATGCACTTGCATGCTAAGGCGCCTATTCGGAGACTACTCAAACCATGGGAATTCTGTGTTTGGTGCCATTTAAATAGCAAAATGGCATATGTGTTTTTCTGGCTAACTTATTTAAAAACGTCTCCCTCCTGCCTTTGGGGACGCTTCTCAGGAACAACTGAGGGAGGCTGGACTCTAGAAGGACTGCAGACTAGGTAGGTGTTGAGATGTTTTAGACAGACAGATGGATACTATAAATCAGATTTTCTTGGTAGAGGAGAGGTTAGATATTGCAAAGGGAAATTTTCTTAATAGAAATATTTGAATACATTTATGATCACCTTGGCCATGAAAAATAAATTTGACAGTACTGAAACTAAATATTTATGTGCTAAATAGCATCTAAATATAGCACCATCAGTAGTTGACCAGCTCGACCTGGAGGCATAGAAGTAGCCCTGAACCTAGAGTGAGAAGACTGCATTCAGGCCTAGTTTCTGCCATTTAAAAGCTTTGTGACCTTGGACAGGCCATAAAATAAAGATTGTACAGCTAGTGTTTCTCTGGACCTCAGTTTCCCCAGGTGCAAAATATAAATGGTAGCCTCTGCCTTTTCAACCCCACAGAGTTTTTGTAACCATTTCCCATCTTTCAAAGTGATAGTACATTAATTTCACCTTAATGCAAGAATATTATGGAAGATCGGGTGTCTGAGCTTTTCTAAAACAGTCATGAAACTGAAAACGCTTCTTGATATCCTGAAAGCAAGGTCAGTGGAAAAGGGAACAGATGTCAAGGAAGAGGTTTGGTGAAAGACATTGGTTGGGAGAGAGGTACGTATCAATAGGAAAAACATTTACTGAGCACCTCCTATGTGCTGGCCACTAGGTTAGCCTGAGTTCAAAGATGAGGTTCACAGAGGTTCTATACATGGTCCAGGTGTAAACTGATGAGACAGCGCACTCTCTTTTTTTTTTTTTTTTAATTTTTTAAATTCATTTCAGCATATTATGGGGGTACAGATGTTTCTGTTACATATGTTGCCCTTGCCCCCACCTCCCTCCCTAAGTCCGAGTTTCAAATATGTCCATCATTTGGGTGGTGCACATTGCACTCTTTGTGCATGCATATACCCCTCT
>CAUYSK010012076.1:0-117305 GCA_963575035.1 Avahi laniger | reverse complement strand
TTGTGGTTTTAATTTGCATTTCCCTGATGATTAGAGATGTTGAGCATCTTTTCATATGTTTTTGGGCCATTATTATGTCTTCTTTTGAAAAGTTTCTGTTCATGTCCTTTGCCCACTTTTTGATAGGGTCATTTGATTTTTTCTTGTTGATTTTCCCGAGTTCTAAGTAGATTCTGGTTATCAGCCCTTTATCGGATTTGTATGTTGTCTTTTTTTTTTTTCCTACATGCTCTGTGGGGAATTCTGAGCATTGGCTTCAAAAAAACCACTCCTCATGCCAAAGCCACCCTCAAATGTGGCTTGTTGGGATTCTCTCTGTGAATGCCAGCACTTGTAATGGGCAACGATGATTTCCCAAATGGAGGAAGGGTGAAGTAATAGTCAAAAAATTACAACCTCTGTCTATACAAACATTTTTAAAGTGTAATTCCCGATCCCTTCTCTCCTGCTGCTGTTAACTGTGATGTTGATTTTACCCTTTTCAATATTTTCCCCTTCTTTGTCGTTACAGACTAGCTTTTTGTGCTTTGGTGATATAAAATCAGAGAAAACTGGGATCAAAAGAAGGGCAAGGGGGGAGGTTACAGGGATCAGTGACAAGGTGTTTGAGGATTTTGACAAGTGAGCCTTGGAAGAAGTATGTGAATGAAGTGGAGGGGAAAGAAAAGTGAACATTTATTTATTTTTTTAAAAGCCGGTCAAATTTAGCAGTGGGGTGTTGTATACCAACTTTAGTGACAGTAATGCTGGTCAGTTCTGCTAACCCACTACCATCGGACCAGCTGAAAAGTGAAAATTTAAAATAAAGTAGTCCTGAGTTCAATGGTATTCCATTGCACTCATGGTATTTGAAAAAGCAAGTAAAGTACTGGAATCATTTTAACATTATTATTACTTTTTCTTTCTGAATTGTAGTTCTTTGATTGCAATAACATTCCAAGAGTAATCCTCGTGAATCATGCCTTTTAAGGCTTATACTTGTGTTTTTTGCTATGATAACTAGATTTCCAGTTGTTTGTAGAACATTTCCAACATGGAAAATAGGTTACATCTTGCACACCAACTCCGACTGAGTGGTGCACCTTCTGTAGTTTGGTGTTGAGAAGGAATAAGAAACCCCATGTGGGTTTTACTGGGAAAGAACATCCTGATGGATTAGTGATGTCTGCTGTGGGTGTGAAATTCTGGGTATGTTTTATATGCCGTAGACTCTGCCACAGCTGCTGGAAAACATTTTTCTTGTGATATGCAGTGAAGATGACAGGGAAGACAACTGGGATATACAAACTTGCAGAATCCTGCTGTTGACAACTGCTCTTTGTTGTTAAAGCTAAGTAGGCAGAATAATACTAAGCTTTAATAGAGCAGAAGGGAGTGAGTTAATTAACACAGCAAAGGTTTTATTGCAAGGAATCTAAGGATGAGCTCTTGGAAACAGCAGAATTGGCCTGGATTTTAGCACTCTGTTGGACCTACAAGTTTTGTGGGAGTTCTGAGTACAACATAGACTAACTGGCTTCAAAAAGTCAAGCACTTTGTCTTATGAATTAGTCACTTTAACTATGTCCACTGCCTGGAAATCTGTACAACAATAGTTCTTAAGTCATCCCAACATTTTATTAAAGAGTCTGGTTCTTTATAAAGACAACTTTTCTGGAAAGAAAATTTTTGTAATTATAAGAATTTGATTTGTTAATAATAGCTCTCATTGCTGGGCTAAATGTTTTGCATACATCGGCTTGATGAGTATCTGTGAAACTCTTGTGAGATCTATATCCTTATCCCCATTTTATGCTGAAACAACTGATGCTCAGAGAGGTTATGTAATGAAGCCAGCTACACGTTTAATATATTAAGATCTTACTATTGCATGTTGTACAGCTTGGGCTCTTAATTATATACCATACTGTTCATTTATTTACTTGTTTCCGTATTCATCATTGAGAGAACATTTTAAGAACTTGAGAAAATTTTAGTTGTTTTCTAGATCCAGCTGCTGAGATCAGGCCACACCATGCACAGATTACAAAGATCTTGAAAGTGCGTCTAATTCTGTAGAATCTGCAGAACCAAGAGAGACAGAGAGAGGCTAGAAGTCAGGAGGTTGGGGTCTAGCTGTGAATCTGTTAGGTAAAGGTGGAGATGGAGAGCAGATGAGGATGAATAACAGTAGTGAAAAGGCTAAGGGAATAGACAGTGGGTCTATTGGGTTCTCTAAATTGTTTTTTAATTCAAATAGTATTTCCTGAGCACATGCCATGTGCCGGGCAGTGTAGTAGAAACCAGGAATATAAACCAGCAAACACAGAATCAGTCCCTGCCTTCATGGGCTTACAGGCTAGTGAGCACAAGCCAATCAACCAATTAACCTGTCAAATCAGCGGAAAATGAAACGGTGGTAAGTGCTCTGCAGATGAGGTGTGTGGTGCTGAGAGAGGGTGGAAGAACAGGATTTGACACCTTGTTGGGTCAGGGAAGACTTCTCCGGGGAAGAGATGGTTTAGCTGAGATCAGAAGATAATTTGGTAAACAAAGAGGAAAAAGAATTCCCAAGAGAGAGACCAGCACATGAAAATCATGAGAAGAGGGTGTAAAAGAAGCCAGTGTGGCCAGAGCAGAGAGGGCGCCTGCGGGGAGATAGGCGGGAGGCAAACATGCATGGTCTTGGACCACGTTCAAGGTTTTGGTCTTTACGCCGATAGCTATGGGCAGACGCTGAAGGATTTTAAGCAGGAGAATGGCTGGCTAGGCTTAAATTTCAATCAGATCACCCACGCTGTGATGAGAAACTGACTGGAGGGTGTCAAGAACAGAAGCAAGTAACGCAGTTTGGAAGCAGTTGCAGTAGGATCTGTGTCCAGAAACACTGATTGTCTCCTAAGCTGACCAGTTAACAGGAGTTTTGCAGTCTCTCCGCTGGTATCCCTGGGATAAAGGCACCTGGTTGATCTGAACAGTAGGATATAATCCTATCAACACAGCAGAGTGTACTGACTGGTTAAGAGCACTTTCAACACAACTGTGGTTGCCTTTCATTGACATAGTGGTTGCAATAATCATTGTTCATTGATAGCCAACATCAAATCTGCCCTTCGTTTTCCCATTTAATATTGTTTCCTATCCAGTAGTCCTTTTTCCTCCCTTTTTTTATTGTGATAAACTACACATAAGGTTTACTATTTTAACCATTTTAATGTGTACAGTTTAGTAGAATTAAGTACATTCATCTTGTGTAACTATCACCGCCATCTATAACTCAACTCTTTTCATCTTGCAAAACTGACTCTGTACCCGTTAAACACTAACTCCCCATTTCCCCTCTCCCTGGCCCTTGACAACAACCACTCTAGTTTCTGCCTCTGTGATTTTGACTACTTTAGGTACCTCATGTAAGTGAATCACAGAGTGTTTGTCTTTGTATGACTGGCGTATTTCACTTAGCATAATGTCCTCAAGGATTATCCATGTTGTAGCATATGCCATAATTTCCTTCTTTTCTCAGGTTAAATAATATTCCATTGTGTGTATGTCCTGCATTTTGTTTATCACTGATCCTTCAACAGACGGTTTCTTCCGTGTCGTATTAGCTATTGTGAATAATGCTGCTATGAATATGGTGTACAGATATCCAGTAGTCTTAATCCAGTATTTTTCAACGCCATCCTGTTTCCATGTGGCCATATTAGTTTAAAGGTAATCCCATACCTTTTCCTAAGTAATTGGCTTAGGAATGACATATTTCCAGCCAATGAGGCATGAAGGGGAGCTGGGGAGCATGGGAGTGTGTGTCTAAGGAAAGTTTCTGTCTCATAAAAGAAATCCACAGAAAGTGACTCCAGTTATGATACCCAGAACTGCCACATCCTGTGGATGGGGGAGCTGAGAGAAAGGAACTTTGGACCTTACTTTAACAACACCATTAAGCTATTAATCAACCAAATCAATCATCTTTAGGGCTCACTCTTCCTCTAACCTTCCTGTTACATGGGATAATAAAGTCTTTAATTTGAATTTTGGTTTTTCTCTATTTGTAGATGAAAGTATTGAAACCAATAAACTGGTTATGTGGACTTAGGAAAGCTGATTACTATCTTTGAACCACTTCCCTTATGTATAATGTGGATAATTATGATCCTTGCTGCATTGAAATATAGTTGTGAGGGTTCCATTATACAGTGCACCTTATGTGCTTCGTCCAGGGCCTAACAAAGAGTTGCCCAATAAATTATTGCTATGGAGATGAATAATAATCCTTTCTCAAATTTTAGATCAGTGAGGAAGGATGCTGATTACCTATGGTTCTGTGTCTACAGGTTGTATACCAGTCAACTGTCTGGAAGCAAATCAATAGGTATACTTTCTTTTCTTATCTATATTTATATTGAGGGTTTATGGGGACAAGTAAATGTGCCCTAGACTGCCTGGATATCATCATTTTTTTTAACCACCTTCCTATTCCATTTCAATACAACCAATTAGATCGGTTATGCAGATGAATCAATTTGGTTATTAGATTGTCAGAAAACACCAGCTGGGGGAGTACTACAGCCAGAACTTTCCTTTGGCTGTGGCCTCCCTATCTTTCGTTGAAGGATTTCACACATACGATAACCACTATGTAGAGATTGTTTTGGCAATACTCATTCACTCACTCTGTCACAAGGGAACACTGAATCTTTGATATTACTTGAATGTGTAGATCAATAGCTTACTTCTTTCCTGAAATTGTAATATGACTTTTGGACCACTGTCAACACTTCACAAGTTAGACTGACACTCTTAAAATGAATTACATGATTCAAAGCCAAACTTGCCTTTCAGCATCAAGTCTGAAATAGTTTTTTTTTTTTTCCTGTCTCTACCGGAACTCACTGACTGATTTCTAGAATTGCGGTTTCTTTTGAATATTCTCCTAAAGACACATACACTCAGTGGCTGAGGTTCGACACTAAGCCTGTCTGCAATTAGCATATCGTGTCTGCAGGAAGAAAGCTAACAAATGTTTTGAGTGCAAGGCGTGGTGCTGGGGGATTTATGTGATATTATTACCTTCATGTAACAGATGTGTACCTAGGCTCAGAGAGATGAAATAATTTGCCTAGATCACTAGTTAGTAGGTGGTAGAGATGGAGTTGAACCTAGACCTGCCTTACTCCAAACCACTTTACAGGACAAGCAATTCAACACAGTAAGAAGCAGGACACTGTACAGCCAAAAGCATGGACTCAATGTCAAGTGCCTGCGTCCAGTTGATGACTCTGCCTCTCCCTGACGGTGCAATCCTAGGCAAGTTACTTACTGCCTTGTGCCTCAGTGTCCTCACCTATATCAGTACCTACATGAAAGGGTTGTGGTGAGGATTAAAAGAGTAAATGTATATAAAGCACCTAGAACAATGCTTGGCACAATGTAAGTGTTATAAGTTTGTTAAATAAACATAATGTATATGCATTGCCACATTTCCACTTTGGAATCAATGTCATTGTGTATTTTTTCATGAAGGACAAATACTCTTTAGAAAGTTGCTTATTCTTGACAGTAGAGCCAGAATATTACAGGCTTAAATTTGAATGCAGGTCTTTAAATCTATAAAGCCAGTGTGTTGCCCACTGTATCAGACGCAGAATGGGAGACTTTGGGGAGTTACAGAGGGAAAAAAGCCCACTAAAGGTATTAATTCAAAGGCTAACATTCATACAATCTTCTTAGGCTTTTCAGGGATTAGCCATGAGTGACTAGGGATTTTCTTTGCATTTGGAGACTTAAAAATCAAATTTGATTTCAAATAAAAGTCCAGGTATAATGCATATGTATCTATATCCACTAGCGATTTAGTATTCTCTTTTTTTCTTTTGCCAGTCACAAAAACGACTCTTTCCTTATTCATTTCAACTCCCTTATCTTTCGTCGCTACAATAAGAGGTTTTAAATATTTTAAATTGGTCCCATATAAGCCATTCTCTAATGACTGTGTCAGTTCTGAATCAGTGTGCTATAAATAAACAGAAAAACTGGAATAAATTTCATTAGCAAGTAAACATAATACATAGAACACCACATAAATTTCCTTTTGTGCTTGTCAAGCAAGGACTCCAGAAATGCTTGTCTCTGCAAGCTCTACACGAAGACTCATAAATTGCTTCACAGAATGAGGAAATACTCAGTAAACACAGACAATTAATAATCATGTTCTCAAGGGACTGAATGGAACTCCCATACACTTCCAAAGAGCTAAGGGAAAGTGCTTGTCCTTGTGTTGTCCTTGTGGGCCCTGCCACTAGGTACCATGGATGAGTGAGGTGGGCTCAGTTTGGTGGGGAAAAGGGACATATAAGCTCAGGATTCATCCTTTTGTGTGTGTGTACAGTTGTTACATTTTTCTTGCCTGGAATAGACTCCTCATTTTTCTACAGAGAACACCCTGGATCTTCCTTTGCTGACCCCAGTCTTTTCCACTGTCAGTCCATACAGTTTGGTCGGAGATGATTTACCCCTCCTGCTTCAGGTGTAGACTCTAATCCACACGTGAACAATCAGAAAATTCCATCCTCTTGGCCACAATGACTGAGCACCTTAGTCCAGTTATGCCTGAAGACTCTATCTCCAAACCTTTTGTTACCATGGGGGAGTTCATAAATAGTACATTCTTTTTAAAAAAATTAGTTTGCTATTTTTCTCTTAAGCCGGTTTGAATTGGTTTGTATCACCCGCAATGAAATGATCCTCCTTTATAAGAGTATGATATAAAAGTACCATAATAGTCGTATGAATAAAAGTTCTTGGCATCCAGAATGGAGAGACTAAGGGGTGCCATTTGAACTGAGATTTGAAGGATGTATAGAATTTCACAAGTGGAGTACAGCAGGGAGAGCCATTTCAGAGAGGAAGAACAGCATTTGCAAAAGGAAGGGGCGTTGCAGGAGATACGAGAAATTTGACCAGGGCATAGTGTTGTGGTGGGGAGTGATAAGAGAAGTGGCTGGAGAGATGGGCTAGTGCCCAGTCTTGTACAGGGCATTGTACACCATGTGAGGGACCTTGGGCAATATGAACCATAGGAGAAATGATGTGATTAGATATGCATGTTAGCTTACTGACAATGGTGGCAGAATGGGGAATGGATTGAAGTACGAAGACCTGTAGGCAGGAAAGTTGAGTTGGAGACTATGGCAGCAGTTCAGGAAAGCAATAAAATATTCACTGTCTAAGGCAGTAAATATGTGGCATAACTGCTGTCTTTTCCCACTCCTGTATGTAAGGCAGACATTGCTAATTGATTACCCCTCTTCCCAATTTAGCATTCTCAGCAGCCATTGCCGATTATTTGTCGATGCGGCCACTTGGGTTGAAACCTCTCTGCTCTTCCAGACCATTCAATAAGTAGTAATAATATTATGGGTGCCATCATGGGAATGACATTCTTTTGGTTTGACTCTTGCTTTAGAGCCTTGGGTTGTATTGCAGAGCTAAAACTCTCCTTTTTTTTTAACTCGTGGAAGTAAATGGATAAATGTTTGCTGAGCAGGAAAAATATTTGAGTGAAATCTCAGAGTCTAAGAGAGACTGAAACTTTTCTTCTTTTCTCAGTGCAAACAACAGCCTGGCCCAGCAACCAAAATAAAGTTGATGGGCTTCATGGGGGCCAGCATCTAGCTCAAGCTTCTGTTAATGGGATGTGAAGCCTGTGTGTTTCCTTGAGGTCACAGCTTTAAATCTGACCTGTAGCCATAAGAACCACCTTCTGACAGCTGCTTGGCAGTCTCTATGAAATGAGATGTGGGTCTCAGGACCATTCCTAGTGGCATGAGTCCACTTCGGCAAAGCTGTTTTGGAGTTACTGCTGGAGAGGGAGTGCTAAACTGAAAGACAAAGAAATAAATGGAGACAGAGCTCCTTCGTCCACCCGTCAAAGATGTTTTCCCAGAGCCACCTCGAGGCCCATTGGATTAAAGGCTACAGTGAGAGCTTTCACTGGAGAAAGGACACTTTTGGGCAGAGGGGTGTGTGTCCTTTTGTTGGCTAAAAGAGATTTGAAAAGCAGGAATTTGAATGGCTTTGAAGTTAAGAGAAGTGGCCCAACCCCCAGATAGAGGAGAGGAGCTATCTATCCCAGATCCATCAGGTAAAGGATCTTTAGAATCACATCAAATTGGCCCATTAATTAAAGAAGAGATATTCCTCATTTGAAGGGTACCAGAAACTGCATATGAAGGAACCTGGTTCTTGGGTGGTAAGATTGGAATTTTCTGAAGGCTTCCTTCATTCCATTTCTTAGTACAGTCTTGTTCTTGCTCCAATAGTAAGGAGAAGGCATGATTATTTTGGGGAATCCATTATTTTACAATAAAGAAAAGTAATTCTAAAGCAGAGAAATGGTTGGAGATTTCAAATTTCAAAAGCCTGGTACCTGTGTTTTCAGAATTTCAGAGAAGAAAACCTGGGCACAGTACTATGTATAAAAAGAATTATCATCTATTGAGCAATGACAATTTGCTGGCATTCGCTCTGTATGATCTCATTTGCATTCTTCAATCACAGGAGGTACTTATCAGTATTTCCTTCATTTTACAAATGGAGTAACAGAGTTTAGGAAGTAACTTGCCCAGGTTACACATCTAGAAAGTGGTGAAGCCTTGATTTCATCACACATCTGTCTGATTTCTAAGCCAATGCTGTTTCCTTCTACTGTGGTAGCTTATGGTATAGATAATGGCTTGAGATGAAACAGATGTCCTTAAGGATAAAGTGGGATGATCCATAAGTCTGTAAAAAATAATGATCCTGGGTAGATTGCTGAGCACGTTACAGGAATTTCCTCAATTAATCCTCAAAATAACACTATGCATTGAATTCTATTACTTATCCATTTACAGACGAGGTAATTTAGAGATTCCAGTTAACTTGCCCAAGGCATCTCAGACACTAAACGATAGAGCTGGGGTTAGGATTCCGGTCTACCTCTCTTCAAAGAACATACTCTTAACCTCTAAAGCTGATATGATATATATTAATAGAGGCACATGAGATTATTTTAGGAAGTGCATAAACAAATACTTTCTAAAAGTAATTATTTCTTAAATTAATGTGGGCAAGTGAGACTGCTTTTTCTACTGGTGGTGATTTAGCATTTCTATTTCAAAGTGAATTTGTGTGATTTAAAAAGTGAGTCAATTTAAATAGAATATTAAGTATATAATAATAATGTGGCACATGGCTACGGCAAAAATAGCCAAGGTGGTTCATGAAAGACTGAGGTTTGGGGGTCACTGCGGTGTGCTATGCTGCTTTTTAGCGGTGACTCAGCCTGCTTAAGGCTGGGGAGCGAGGAGACGCAGCCGAGTGCTGGCGTGGGCTGCAGGTGCTGTCCAGGCCTGGGGAGAGCCTGCCCAGAGTGAGGAAGAGCCCGCTCTCTGGGAGTCCTTGAAAAAAAGCGTGGATCTTCCTGTTAGCTCCTTGCCTTAGTTTCCCAAATATTACTGCATTCTGTGGGCAGGTGAACACGTTTAGTGTGTTTCACTGTTAAATTCTACGTGAATGTCCACAGCCAGTCTAAGTCCCCTCTCCTCCATAAAGCTGCCTTCTGAATCCCAACTCCCTTACTGGCTGTACCGCAAAACTGGACTTTTCACAATAATATTTGGTAATGTGCTGTTGCTGTTTCTCTTTGATTGTGACCAGAGATGGCAAATATATTTCAAATCATGTACTGACCCTGAAAGATTGATAACAGCTATTGAAGTGCTGTTGGAAAGGATTTCGAGGTTGCAAATGAGCGCAGGAGGAACAAAACACCACGATCAATAGTGATGTCTGTCATGGGGCAGGTGAGAAGAGACCTGTGTGCCGCACATTTGTCATCCCCGATTCTTGACTCTCCAACTAGATGGTAGCTCTTTAAGAAAATGATCCATGGCTTCTTTATGTACTGCACCTCCCTCAGCATGTCACATACTTACAGATGCACTGATTCTGTCTGTCATTTCTCCTGAAGACTAAGTCTGGAATTCCAAGAGAATCAGAGCCATTATATTAGATTTCACTGTAGATTATAGATGTAGAATCTGCATTTCTGGTTTGAAGTCTGTCTTAGTCTGTTTTCTGTTGCTTAGAACAGAATACCTGAAACTGGGAAATTTAAAGAGAAGGAATGTATTCCTCACAATTTTGGAGGCCGATAAGTCCAAGGTCAAGTGGCTGCATCTGGTAAGAGCCTTTGTGCTGGTGGAGACTCTCTGAAGAGTCCCGAGGTGGCTCAGGGAATCACACGGTGAGGGGCCGAGCCTGCTCACATGCTAGCTCAGGTTTCTCTTTCTCTTCTTATAAAACCACCAGTTCCCTTCCGATGATAACCCACTAACCATAAATCCATAAACAGATTAATCTATTAATGAGGACAAAGTCCTCATGATCCAGTCACGTCTTAAAGGCCCCACCTTTCACCTGGGGTTTAACATGAGTTTTGGAGGAGACACCCAAACCATATCAAAGATGAAATAGCTGCTTACCAAAGACCAATTGCCTTTTTCTTTCTCCCTACCCTATAATCCAGCAAGTACTGAACAGGGGATTTTAAGGATGTGGGAGAGAAGCCAGAAAGCAGAATGGATCAGAAAAACAATGCCTTTAGGCCAAAATGAGCTTCCAAGATAACATTTGGGAGAATAATTTTTCCCATATGCTAATCTAGTCTTATTTAATCATTTTTTCTTTGATCTCACATATCCCCTCCCTGGTTTTCTCTATAATTCCATTATATCTTCCTAAAGAGAGGATGGCCAATAGATAGGAATGGTTGGTTCACTGGTCCTCTTTGTTTGAGATTTTAGCAGCATCACAGCAGAGTAAAGAGCAGCAGCTGTCAGGATTTATTCACAGTGGGATATTGTTCCAGATAAGTGCTTGCATTGGACCCAGAGGCCTAAAATTATAGCTGGGAAAAAAAATAATCTACAAACAGAATCCCATGTATGCATCGAGCTTAGGCACTCTTTGACAAAACTATGAAGTAGGCAGAGTGCCAGTTCAGGCTCCGCTCATCTCTCCTTTGGCTATGTTCTGTCCATTCTCTGCACTGTTCTGAGATGTTGATCACTTTCCAGGAAGGGCCCCCTTTTCTCGAGAAAATATAATCTGTTCCTTATATTATTTCCCCATTTTCTAACTCAACCAGTATCCTGGGTCACATGCCTTCAGAATCTTTGCTCTTAGTGTGTTGACTGTATACCATTTAGAGCAAGTTATTCTCAGGCATGTAGGGTATTTTCCCTTCTAAACGGCACTTGCAAGAATAAAGCTTTGTTTTTGATGGTCTATATGTTTTTAATGTCTTGGAATCATGTCCATGGTGTGAATCTCAGGCAGTGTGACAGGCCAGTGAGGGAAATACTTTTGGTTATAGGGACTTCCATTGAATCATACAGTGACGGGGTCCAGTCTTTTATCTGTATACTGGATAGAGGTAGTGGAGCTCAAGCAGCAGCCCTAGCAGAAGTGAGCTGGCTGTCAAATGATCACTAATAATGTGTGAACTGATTTTTGCTGTAACTGAGGCTTCATGTGGGTAAAGTCATGTCTGTTCAGATTCAGAGTTAAGTGGGTCATGCAATGCTGCACAGAATTGGTTGAGACTTGGTACAAATAAGAGACACACAGCATGCCATTAAACTGGTGCAAAAAGAGACTGTGTGTTTACTGAAACATGAAAAAATCCAGATCTTGAATACATATAAGGAAGGCAAAGTTAAGGCAGTAATGCTTTCACTGAAACATCTGTTGAAAATCTGTACTAGAGTATTTTGCACCTTTTTCAAGAGACTAGCTTGATGCCTGGCACAAGGAAGGCACTCAGGAATGTTTCATAACTTAAAGAATAAAATCAAGGTTAGCTCCTGCTATTTACCCCATATGCCCCCAAATAAGGCAATCTTGATTTAGATGATCTTGCCTTTTCTCCAAAAATAAGATTTGAAAAAATTTTTTGATTCAATTGAACATACACACTTCTAAGTCTGTAGATGAAATATTGTAGTTACCAATCTATAAATAATCTTATTATATATCAGGAGGCAATATATTAATTTAGAAATATTTTTCCCACTTTTATATTTTTTGAGACAATTTTATTCAAATTCTTCACATCCTATTTTTCTATCACCTACATAGTGCTTTTGACACTGTTCCCCCTTTTCCTATTCCTGACCCTTCTGAAGATTCATGTCATTCAAAGGAAACTTAGGCTGTTGCCCAAAGATATTTTATGGTTGACAGTATAACACTAAGTTATGCACAACCCCATTGACACCAATGGGCCTGATGCCTGTTTTGGCATCCATTAATTCTTTACTTTAAGGGTCCTTTTGGTGATTTAGAAAGCACAGCTATTAGTGCTGGAGTCACCGAGTGAGTATATTTTTTTCTCAGGCTTCCCTGTCAGAAATATAACAATAAGCTTTCTTCTCTGTGTTAGTCCATTTAGTGTTGCAATAAGGGAATACTGGAGGCTGGGTAATTTATACAGAAAAAAAATTTTTTTGGCTCATGCATCTGATACCTGGAAAAGTTCATGATTAGGCATCTGCATCAGGCTGCTTCCACTCATGGCAAACTGTGAAGGAGAGCAGGTGTGTGCAGAGGTCACATGGTGAGAAAAGAAGCAGGAGAGAGAGAGTGGAGGTGCCAGGTCCATTTTAACAACCAATTCCAAGGGAACTAATAGCGTGAGAACATACTCCCACCCAGATGGCATTAATCTCTTCATGAGGGATCTGCCCCTGTGACCCAAACACTTGCCCCTGGGCCTCACCTCTGACACTGGCATCAAATTTCCACATGAGGCTCGGGGAGACAAACATCCAAATCATAGCATTCTTGGATTCACTTTTGAGTTTTCTTATGTCTAGAGAATTAGGGGAAGGGGCTGGGAGCTGATGTAGGAGGATTGGAACAGGGGAGAACAACACAGACAGTAGTGTGGTCCTGCTGTAGGCTGGATTGTGGAGACTTTGAAGCATGGAGCTAGAAGGGGCTGTAGAGATGATGTAATTCAACACCTTCATAAATTAGAAAAGAAACACACAAAAAGTTTAAGGGGCGTATTTCCCTCGATGTGTCTTCCATTGACTCCAAAGTCCATATACTTAACTACTACACTGTCTTCCAGATAAATCTGTGTGATTCCTGGTCTTGCTCATTATTAACTATGAATCCATAGACAAGAGACTTAGCTTCCATGAACTTGAGTTTCATTATCTTCAAAATGGAGTAACAACCCCCATGGTGATTTTGTAAGCAAAGATGAAAGTGATACATGTAAAGTGCTCATCACCGTGTCTGACACAGTAGCTCAGTGTTAACTGAATTGTCTGCCACGTGCTGGCTGTGTGGCTTTGGCATGTTGTATGACATCTATAAGCCTGTTATATAACTTGTGGAATACAGGGGGAGATAGGGGCATAATGGTGCCTCTATTACTGAGATTTTACAGAACGATTTCACATCATAGATATTAACATAGAAAATTCAAGAGCAAAAAGGAGAACTTTTGAATCTCTATCTCCCTTTTGGAGAAGTAACCTTGGATGTTCTGTCCCTGAGGCAGTGTCAACATTTGCGGAGTCCAGAGTCTGTGCCTGACACATCCATCCACACTTAAGAGCTCATTTCAAAAACTTTCCTTTTCAGCTAATGTGTCCTTGATGAGGCCAGAAGGTGGAGTCATCCAGTAATTTCTAGGTCTGAGCTTGGTCTTTTTTTTTTTTATTTGAAAACTTTCCTTTTCACACCAATTCCTTATTTTAACAAAATTCACAATTGGATCCATTTAAAGGGAAAGAATAGCATAGTTATGAACCAGAATTCCTAAACTAACACTGAATCCTTGCATGCATGCTGGAGAATTCTATTGAATCAGCTATTATTATTGTCTGGTAGACCCCTTTTCCTCTGGCAGGTCTAGCAATAAGCTTTTGAATGATAAATATGCTCTTATTTCTAATAATTATAATTAAACTAGTAATTATTGAGTACCAACCATGGGCCAGGCACCATACCAGATACCGTTATCTATGTGTTGTAATTAATCTTCCAAATAAACTTGTGCGATAGGTAGAATTATCTTCATATTATATAAGGAGACTAAGAGCAGATATTTTGTGTCATTTCCCTGGGGTATCATATCACATAAATTAAAAACTAAGGCATGATAAATTTTAAGTTTTATACTGTTTCATGTGAAGAGCCTCTGTTACTATAAATAAAATTAAATTTCTTTCTGTGTGCCTGTCATATCATGTGAAAATAGCTGAATGGATTTTAACCAAACTCAATATGTTGGGGCTAATCAAGACATAAATGTAAGTTATTTGATAAGCTCAAAATTCATCTTAGAGAAATTCTGCTTCTAGTAATGCCAAACCAAGTTGTTTGTGACCAAAAATCTGGATGAGGGCAACTAAAAAGCCTGGATAATACATTTAAAAATATGGCCGAGGGCAACAGAGAACCACCAAGAAAGTGAGGATTAGGGCAAAGATCTAAGAGAAGACAAAATTCTATAGAGGTGATCCTGGCAGTCAGTGCTGCCTCTCACCCTGAGGTGATTGTTAATTTCAAAAACAGTGGCTAAGAGTCTGAGAAGCTGAATTTAGCATTCAGGATGCTCATCAGGCTGAGGGATAAAAATTGGAGTTTAGGGCTTGCCAAAGAAGATTATTCTTCATCGAATCCCAAAGTTTCAATTCAGATTGTAGCTGTAAGAGTGAGTTAGAAATAGATTAGCTTGTATGGCAATGCAAGTTTGGCTTTGAATTATCTCACTCAATACAGTTTGGGGCAATGTAGGAAGATAACATCATTTAGAGTCTTAGATATTTTCTATAGTTTTCATATGCAATATATAATACTCAGTAAAAATATTTTAGGCATAGAAGAAAAGATTTGATTAAAACAAACAAACAAGAGATAAAAACAGATAATGAAAACCAATCCACAGCAGATCCAGTTATTATAGTTAAAACAATTGTAATTAATATGTTCAAGGAATTAAAAGACGAGATGGATAATTTTGACAGGAAACTGGAAACTATAAAAAACCTAATAGAAAATTTGGAGCCCCAAAAATGCAACAGCTGAAATTAAGAATTAAGTGGACAGGTTAAGCAGCAGCTTAGATACAGCTGATAAGAGAATTAGTGAACTGGAGGATAGAAGAAATATCCAGACTCAAGTATGGAGAAGGAAAAGTATGGAAAATACAGAAGAGAGTACAGATTATCCTTTACTTACAATGAGGTTACATCTTGATAAACCCATTGTAAGTTGAAAACATTGTAAGTTGAAAACGCATTTAATACATTTAACCTATCAAATATCATAGCTTAGCCTAGCCTACCTTAAATGTGCTCAGAATATTTATATTAGCCTACAATTGAGCAAAATCATCTAACACAAAGCCTATTTTATAATATTGAATATCTAAAATAATTTAGTGAATACAGTCATCCCTCGGCATCTGTGGAGTATTGGTTCCAGGACGTCCCACATATACCAAAATTTGTGGATGCTCAAGTGCCTTATATAAAATGGCATAATATTTGCATATAACCTATGCATATCCTCTTGTATACTTTAAATCATCCCAAGATTACTTAAAATATCTAATACAATGTAAATTCAATATAAAAGTTGTTATGTAGTATTGATTTTTGTTAGTTTTATTGTATTATTTTTTATTTTTATTTTTTCAAATATTTTTGATTTGCAGTTGTTTGAATTCATGGATGTGGAACCCAGGGATATGGAAGGCAGACTTCAACAAAGGAATGGGATAGAGGATGACTGTGTGTATGGGAGAATGAGGGTGAGGAGCACTATGTTGTCTCAGGATAAAAGCTGCTTTGACTATGCCATAATAATAGTATATAACAACATCACGTAAATAAAGCACAAGCGCCAGAGTATATCGTAATGCCCATTTAGTGGGGAACTCAGTGCGTAACAGCTTAAGTATCTTACAGGCTTTCTAATAAAATTACAGTAGTGGTAGCACTAATAGTAATAATAATAATAATAGCAATTGTGAAGCATTTTAAGAATGCTTTCATATTTGAATCGCTAAAGTAACACTGAGACTTCGAAAAAGTCACTTTTCCCCTTCTCATTTTTTCAACAAGGTAGTTGGAGCTGATGACCTCCGTGGTTCCTTCCACTCTCTTAACAAAATAAGAGTGTTAAATCTTCTAGGTCCTTATGTCCCTCCTCTTTCTTACACTGGGTGTCTCTTCCAACTGGTTATTCATTATTCATTTTACATTTATAAAGTTTTCTTCACTTCCATAATAATATCAAGCAGAAAGTAGGCACTAAATAAATGTTGAATAAAGGAAGAAAGGGATAAGTGAATGAAGTCATTCTTTCAAAAGATATTGTTACAAAAATTTTATTTGCATATTCAAGGCCTTCCAGGATCAAACATTAACTCAGCATTCGATCCTCTTGTACAGTATCAACAGTCTGTAGCATCCAACCTGAACCGTCCATTATTTCCTACCCGTGTGTGATGCAGTTCTGAGAACCGCTTCTTTTAGGCAGAGAGATATCCCAATTGTGGATAAGACCTTGGGACTTTTCCAAGGAGAAAACACAGTATTGAAAATGCATAGACATTGTATAGTGTACAAATGAGGGGGTAAAGTTATAGAGTTGGGGATATGGGGCTTGAGTCCTAGTTCCACCATTTGTCAGGCATGGGGCACTGGACAAATAGCTCGACCTTTCTGAGTTCTATTTGCTCACATATAAAATGGAGGCAATGGTAGTATCTACCTCATTGGATTTTTATAAGGTTTTAACGAAATAATGCATGTAAAATGTCCATTATGTAGTGCCCAATAAGTGTTAGTTGTTAATATTATCACTATTTCAGTACATCTGAAGACCTTTAGACCTGATTATTTTTTCATAGTTTCTGATCTGAATTGAATGTGAAATAATTCTATTTGGAAGAGTCTTTGGGTCTAACCTCCTGTCTGAGGCTCATGGACTTTATTTAGACCCCATAAATGATGAAGGTTCATTCTCTGATTATTTTTTGCCTTGAATGGTTCACTTTCTCCTTCCATTGTTAGAATAGCTTTGATGAAAAGATAGGATTTGAAAATAGTGGAAATAGCCTGGAAAGGGAGAAAGGATGATTATCTCACCTCCAAAGGAATTATTTGCCTTTAAAAAATGTAATAATTCAGTCATGCTTCTCCAAGGCTACAGTTTGATCACTAGGTTAAATCCTTTAACAGTGCACATCTTCAAAGTTTGGAACCTTTGCCCCCAAAAGAACTCCCAGGCAATTTTCTGTTGTTTTAAGTTGTGAAACTCTGAAAGAATATTTCCATGCACTTTAGATACGAATCTACCACCTCTGGTGGATAGAAACAGCTATTTCATGGCTGCCTAGCAACATTGCTTAGTGGCTGAGGACAGGCTATGTGATGGTTTCACCCAGCAGAACACTCATGGGCAATCAGGAAGACAGTGTAATTACACAGTTAGAAATAGGCCAGGATTTGGGACAAACACCCATATGCTTGGGAAAGTACTTTTGGGATTTGAAGGCCCATGGAGTGGGAAGTTATTTGGGTTGGTGTGCCTGGGAGCTGTCTTTGTTTTGTTCTAAGCTCTTATGCACAGAAAGAACAATTATGAGCAAACTCTTCAGACATAAGTTTGGGTAATTTTTGTCAGTATAAAATAGAGACAGAGATAGATAGATATTGGAAGCAATATATCAGAATGGGCGGGAGCATGTGCTATGGAGTTAGACAGATCTGTGGTTGAGTTTTGCTCCTCCACTTCTTAGCTGAGTGACCTAAGCAATATTATTTAACTACTTTAAGTGTCAGTGTTGTCATCTCTACATTGGGTGTAACAATGGCACTATTCCTATGGCATCGTATGGATTAAATATTAATGCAATAACGAATGTAAAATGTTTAGAACAGTGCCAGGCAGTTGGAAAGTAACTCAGTAGGATGGGATAAAATGCTATGCCTCACTCCTTGGCTGCTGCCATGTCACCGTCTACAGCCTTCCCTCCTATTCTTCTACTTTCCCTTGCAGAGAACACACTCATGGTTCCATTCCGCAAGAGCAGAGGCATTTGTTTATCACAGGTATGTGGATTTGGAAATGTATAAGCCAGATAGAGGATGGAAGGGCAGGTAGAGACCAGTGTTGTCCAGTTAATGGATGTCACCCATGGGCATTTGCACTGGGAAGTGAAGCTCTCCCTAAAAGACCAGTGACAGCCTGTGACTTGCAAACCAGAGCAGGCATGACCCTGACTCCAGAAAAAGTTTTGCGAAACTTTGTAGGACTAGTTCATTTCAATCACAAAAAGACCTGGGGGAAAAAGTCAAGCCAGGCTTCACCGTAGAGGCTTACCCAGCTGAAATGATGCAAACATTTACAGTCATGTTGCACACTCAGAGTGACCAAAGATAGAGTGTTAGTGGCAAGGGCTCGGCACTGGGACCAGACAGCCTTGAGTTCAAATCTTGGATCTGCCATTTAATCACTATGTGATCTCTTCAACTTACATAAATCGATTTTCAGTTTCTTCATCGATAAGGTGGAGATATTAATATCTGACATATAATTTTGAATAGATCACAAGTGATGAATATAAAATATTTAACCAGAGCTTGGTGCATGATATGCAGTTAATATCTAGAATTGGTAGTATTATATTATTTCTATTGTATCTTTTCATTCTAAAACCACAATAAAGCACATAATTATCTTGCATAAGGTGAACTGTACATTATATAATACTATAAATATTTATTGAGAACCATTTTAGATTCGGTGATGACTAAACCCATTTTAGAGTCTGTGATGAAGGCACATAAGGACTGTTGTCCTTAAGGAATTTATATTTCAGTTGGAGAGACAGACACAGACAATCCAAGGCAAAAAATTCCAAAGTGCTATGCAGAAGACATAAGCATTATGCTGTAAGGACAAGGGGGAAACAGAAATTAATCTTCAACAGGGGAACCAAGTAAGTCTTTACGGGCAAAGCGTCTTAACATAGGATTCTGGGGTGTGGGCATCCTTGCTGAGGGAGCAGTGTGAACAAAGGCTCAGAGGTAGAACTGTAGGGTAGGAAACGGGTAGGAAATAGTGGATGGTTCAGTCTGACTGGATGCTATAGAGTGTTGACGGATGTTGTACAAGAGGTTGGAACGCTGGGTTAATGTTTGATCCTAGATGGCCCTGAATATGCAAATATAATTTTTGCAAAAATATCTTTTGAAAGAATGACTTCATTCTCTTATCCCTTTCTTCCTTTATTTAACAACATTCATTTAGTGCCTGCTTTCTGCCAGATATTATGCTATCATGAAAGTGTGGCAGTGAACTGGATGAAGCCAATGAGTTTCCAGTCTAGTGAGGAAGAGACCCATATACATAGGCAATTTCATCAGACTATGCTGAGTGCTTCGATAGTCAGGGAGGAAGGGAAGCATCCGGCTGTGTGTCCTAGTCCACCACTGGGACGGGTTGGGGACAGAGAGGGCTTTTAGGGAAAGTGATTCTAAGCTGAGGTTTGAGGAAATGACTCAGAGTTAATCAGGTGAAAGGGGTAGAGGGAGAATATTCTGAGTGGAAGAAACAGCATGGCTTATGGCTCAGAGGTAAGGCTGATCATGGTGGGTCTGCAGAATTACAAGTTAGTTCGATGGGATGCGGGGATCATGGAGCACCTTGTAGATCATCCTATAGAGTCTGGATTTTACCTAGAAGGCTTAGAAGAATTTTAGGCAGTGTTTGCTTTGGGTGTGAAGAGGTAGAGTGTTTGCATGACCCAATTATGTTTGCATTTAGAAAGATAACATTCAGCAGATTGATTTCAATGTGGGACTGGGAGCAGGAAGACAAACTTTGGGGTGATTGTTGTCTCCCCAGCAAATATTTCTATGTTTACTTGCCCCCAAATGTACCAGACTGTGGGAGAAAAAAGGGCAACCTATTTTCTGGAACCATCTCCTCATCCTGCTGATGTACAGAATGTACTTGGTCGCCTGTGGAGGGAGGGGGGCACTGGGTTGACACCATGTTAGGCAATGTTTCTAGAAGTTGCTGGGAGGGGAATTGAGGCATCTGTGCTATCCCAGTGGGGGAAGAAAAGGATCCTGTCTCTTGCCATTGGGTTGCTGGGAATATGGCCTTTGCCTCCTTATGGCAGTGTTTGTATCTTGCAAAATTACTCTAGAAGTGGTTGCATTGCTTTCTAAGAGACCCCCATTTACCTATAGAGGTGACAAGCAGGGGAAACGGGCCCATTTACTCTAATGAGACCTAAAGCCAACAGCAGCAGCTCCAGAGAGACACAAGTAGGGCAGCTGATTTGACAGCAATTGAGTGCACTTGTGACCTTTTTCTTTTTCTCCTAGGAAATCTAAATAGCAGCAGCATGGTATTGGAGTGTGCGATGCAAAGCTTCCTCCTGACTCAGAGCTTGTCTGATTTACTTGTCAAATGGAGCAGTCCTGTGAATTCATAGGAGATGATTGGGGCTGCTTTTCTTAGTCCTGCAGTACAAGTGTAGCTTATTCTCTGTTGCTGGCTGTTTCCTTCTGCTGTGGTTGGAGAGAGAGAGAGGAGAAAATGTGGATTAGTGTTTGCTATTCATGCTAAAACTGAGTCAGACTGTAGATTTAGGGAACTGGAGATACATGAAACACATTGGACTTGATAATCAGTCACTAGCTGGTAAATAATTTGATTCTGGAACATATTTCACGACTGTATTGGTTTTCTTTTTTTATTGCTACATAACAAATTACCAACACTTAATGGCTTAAAACAGCATGAATTTATCTTCCCAAAGTGACTGTGTATCAGGAGTCCAGGCATGGGTTACCTGGTCCTTTGCTCAGAGTCTCACAAAGTTCAGATCAGGATTGAGTCAACTGTGTCTTCATCTGAGACTCGCCTAGGGAAATCCCTGGGGATGATAATAATACAGCAACATTTACCTCATAGAGTTTTTGTGAGAATCAAATTTAAATGATTCCTATAAAGAATTTAGCAAAGTGCCTGGCACATATTTAGCCCCCATCATTGTTACGATTGTCACCATCATCATTAGAGGTTATCACACAGTTGGTTTGTAGACCTGCCCGTCACGGCCCTGCCTGTTAAATGGCCCGCTTGACCTCCAGATCCCTAGGGCAGGCACACTCCCCTCATCAGTCATAAGGACACAGAGGGAGGTCACAGCACAAAGTAAAGAATGTTTTACTAAGATTCCTATTTATGGTGTGTCTTGGGCTTTGATTTTTTTTCGCTCCAATTCCATGAGTTCGCTTAGAACAGATGCTTATGGTATCTTATCCATATCTCCTTGGGCCTTATTATTATACTTTATACACCACTGACTTCGGACTACCAGAATCTAATCTTTGCCTAAAGGCTTTCTCTGGTAGCCAGAGCTCTCTCTTGTCATATGCCTGACAGGTTAGCAGTGCCAGAGAACAAATGCTTCCTTTGGAGTCACACTCAATCACTGACTGATAAGAGTTGGTGTATAAATATTCCATCTCCCTTTCCCCTAGGGTGAAATCGTTTTTTATTCACATGTTCTATACTACTACTCAGGGTTAATCCTAATCACAGTAGGATTAAGCCCCTAGGGTGAAAACTTGCTTAATAATAACATTA
This sequence comes from Avahi laniger, assembly GCA_963575035.1. Taxonomy (NCBI): domain Eukaryota; kingdom Metazoa; phylum Chordata; class Mammalia; order Primates; family Indriidae; genus Avahi; species Avahi laniger. The sequence continues at coordinate 95,585 of CAUYSK010012076.1, read as the reverse complement.
TATTTTGCTATTCTTTTCCAGACTAACTTCCTCACTCCCCTACCTATGTTTTCTAGCATTACTTTTCAATAAGTTATTTACATTCCAATCATTGCCTTAGGAAACCCAAAGTCACTATGCCAAGGTATACTTCAGTCTCTCAGATACCTTCTCTGGGTCAGTAAACTCTCTGAGTGTAAAAGTGGACCTGATTATAGATGCACTTGTCTAGATTCATGCCTTCTTTTGGATTTCAGTTTAGTAATTTCCCATTCTCTTCTTAACTTCTCAATATGATATAAAAATTCTTCTTAAAAATATTTTATTGTTTTTTAAAACTGTTTTCAGTGAAAAAGTTCCTTCTAATAATCTAGCCTGCCATTAAAAGATGTAGAAACTAGAACCATTATCTCTTTAAATATTTTCCCTGTTCATTCCTTCATTCTTTTCTTTGAGATTCTAAATAGGCATATATTAGACTATTAGATTTTCTCATTCTTCCTTGAACTTCTCCTCTGTAGTTTCCATTTTTTTTCCTCTCTGTGTTGTAGTCGGATACATTTATTTATTTCAAATCTTCTATCAACAACTTCTAATCTGCTATAAAAACCTTCTAAATTTTTATTTCACCACTATATTTTTATTCTTTTTTTTGAAATATTTCTGATGCTTGTTTTTTGATAATCCATTTTTGTTTCTTTAAACATTTCATTTGTATATTTTCATGATATATTATGATTCCAGTATCTGAAGTTTTTAGTGATCTATGTTTTATTGTTTCTGATGATTTTTGCTGATGGTGGTTTATTTCCTTGTGTTTCTTGATCCTTGATTGTGAACTCAAATTTGGTGATCATTAATCTGTAGTAAACTTGGAAGTCTAAATTGAGTTTCTTCCTCCAAGGAGAAATTATTTTTGATTCTGCTGAAAGCCAGAGAGCGCTATTGAACAGTGATCTCTCTATTCCCAGTCTTAGATCCTTGGCTTAATTTGTGAGTCTCAGATTCAATTTTCCACCTTGCTACTGGGTCAAGGCTTGGTTTCCCCATCCAGCTGGGATATAAATTCTTTTCCTCAGAGCAATCTATGACTTTTGGATGTACTTACTATTCACCATTCAGCAAACATTTTACTTCTCATTGGGGATTTCTCTTATTTTTATTTTTAAAAATCCCAGCAGTGCAAAAAGAGAGAGAGATTGAGAGAGAGAGAGATTGAGATTTTTAGCCAGGATCTAATTGTTTTGCCATGTAAAAAGGCCTTTGGGGGAGTATCTACTATGCCATACTGAAAGAAGCAGAAACTCTATTTTGAAATTTTAATTCTATGTCATTGATGGTCCGTGGTAAAAATAAGACTCATTGGATGAATGCGTTAAATTTGCTAGCTTTTTAGAAGTTAAACTTCAATTCAGATCCTTTGTCTTCTATTTAAATCTTGTCTTTGTCAGAACTTTAAAAACGTCACAGATTATGTAGAATATATTTGTTTGCAAGCTCCTAACCTTGTTCATAATTAGGCCCACATTCTATTGGTGCTCTATTTGGTTTTCTGTTACTGACAAGATCGTTAGATCAGTGAATTTTCAATCTACTACACATTAGAAATACCTAGAAAGACTTTTTTGAGAAAAAAATGTCCTTGAGTATAACCCAGATCTTCTCAGATTCTTGGTTATTGATGCATTGGGGAAGTGGAGCCCAGGGACTGGCATTTTGAATCAGCTCTCTGTTCATTCTGGTGTACAACTGGGTTTGAAAACCCCCCATCTAGACATTCTTTGAAGTTCATTTTACTAATGTATTCATTTGCTCCTTCTTCCTCCTCCTCCGCAAATATTTCCTGAGTACCTGTTAAATATTATGGAGACCATAAGGGTTAATGGAACACATCTTCAGGCGGTTTATAGTCTATATAGGAGAATTGGGCATGCACTCAAATATCAAGGCTATTGGCCAAAATAGGAAGTTGAGATCTTTATGGATACCAAAAACCTTAAGAAAGAAGAATCAGAAGAACCATAGAAAAACAGAGTCTTCTAAGGTCTTGCGGTCAGTTGAACAAAGATTCAGTGAACACAACACAAGAGTTTTCTTTCTGCTGATTTAACCAAATGTTTGAATTCTCTGTAACTGTAAGAGTATAACAATCTATTCTGTCTTTCCAGACTTTGGTAAATAGCTGTTAAAAATAGATCTTCAGCCTTGAATGGCTGAGTGGTAATAGAACTGTCACAGGCAGAAATATGACTTCCTGTCAATAAATATTTACTGCTACGGTCTGGATTTATGGCAGCAATTGCCATCTCCATGTTGATTCTCTCCTGGTAAGTTAATGAGCACCTGGGCAGCACTTCGTGTCCCACAGCTAGTCGGGTTTACCAGTAGTTGAAAAGGGTAGCAAACTATTGGCTGAATCAAGCTTTGACATATAACTGGAAAAGATAGAGAAAGGGACATTATGTTGCCTTTGAAATATATGATTGTGGTAGATTTGCAATTGTGGAACCAGGTCTGCTAATTCTTTCAGGTTTTAGCATAATGGGCATCTCTTTAGCAAACCCTTTCTTACCAATCTCATGAAGATGATCTCTTTGTTATTTTCTATCATTGCACCCATTTTGTTTCCTTTATGACACTTATTACAAAGTTGCAATTATATATTCTTTTTTTCTTGTTTACTCTTTATCTCTCTCACTGGAATGTAGCTCTTTGAGACCATAGATTGTATCTGCTTAGTTCATCTTTGTATCTCCAGAGCCTAGAAATGACTGGAACACAGGGAGCTCATTAAATATTTGTTGAATGAATAAAGTGCTACTGTGCCACAGCAGTGAGGAATGCTGAATTACTGTTTGGTGAATTGGATCCAAACTCATACTAAAATGACTCATTCTTTCATTTCGCTTCATAATAATCTTTTATACTTATAGGGTTCAGTTCAGTAAAAAGTATTTTAGTTATGGTCATTCTTTGTTGTGGCAACAAAGTCGTCTCTTAGCAGGGTTCTGATTGTCTCTGCCTGAAATCTGTCCTAAACATGGATACTAGGCCAGTTTTTCTAGAACATTCCATTCTGTCCTGCTTCTGCTCAAAGCATTCAACAGCACCCTATTATGTAGAGAATACAATTCTATTCATTGGACTGCTTCTTACTCTCTCATTTCAGCTTTCTTCTCTAACTTTATCTCTCATCCTCCCTTGGTGAAATTTCTACTTCACTGATACTGATCTATTTATATAGACTTCTCTTTTCCCACCACCCCAAACCATTCAAATATATCATGCATTTTCCCCCTGGATCATAAGATTCCTTCCTTTGGTATGCCATCCTTTTTTCATTCTATTAAAGTCCTACCTATCTAAAGATTCAACTTTTAATGAAACCTTCCAAAGCAATCTAGCCCATGGGTTGTTCCTTCCTTCTTATTGTCCCAAAGCCCAAATATCTCTTTATTTTCCCCAACAACACCTAAACTTATTATCTGAGTTTGATATATAAATTTTTATATGTATATTCTGTACATAAAAATAGCTTATAAATGTCATGTACAGACTCTTCTGTATTCCCCCAGCTCCCTACTCAGTGCAATTCGTAGAGTAGACACTCAAAAAAGTAATTGCTGGATGAATAAGTGAATAAATTAATGAATATATCTTGCAGGTATGGTATGTTAGCAGAGGGATCTAGATCGGGATGTTGGATAAGATCCAAATTCTCTTCTGATAGTGATTGATGTTTGATTTTTATTGGATACCTTGAGCATAGAGTTAAGAATTCTTGGCTCAGCCCTGTCAGTATGAAGAATGCCATGTCAGTGTGTCTGCCTGCGTGAGGCAAAGGAAGTGCAGGATACAGGACTTAAGTTCATTTGAAGTACATGAAATTGCCTTTGCAGTTTAAAAAATGGTCGGATATTGGCAGCTTTATATTGTTCAAACTAATAGTTGTCTTGAATTTTAGATTATTTTCTACCATGTAAAATGCCTTGATACTGTTTTTGTCAGAATTCACGTCAGTAGATCAGTGCAGTGTACATCTGTTATCAAATAGTTGGCAAAATTTCCAGATCACTTAGATGATGTGGCTATGATTAAACATGGCTTGAGGTTTACAGATGGGTAAGACAGAGTACTACCGTTTCTAAGGGGAATAAATGAAAATATTTTGATGCTAAATGGTAGAGTTATTGAATTCAGTTGCTAATACATAGGATAATTTATCTATTTCCATGTTATTTTTAGGAGTCTTATAATTAATGAAATATTGTCATGACTTTTCTCAGATCTAGAAATCTTTGATAAAAAATTAGCTATTTAATTTTCATATCAACATTTGAGCTTATCGTAGTAACAGTTTCTAATTATGTTCAGCAAGGTTAACTCTACTAATGCGCTTATGTTTTGTGCTATGTAGTATTTTTGGACCATATGGAGCCCTTAATTTGCATTTGGTGTTTGCCATCCATCTACTCGATGAACTATAGAACGATTTCAAATGATTAATCATTGAGGGGAGAAATGTTGGGGCTCAAAACAGGACAAACCATTAATGAACAACTTCTTTAGCATGAAATATTTTAATTCTGCTTCTCAAGCTATATTTAAGATGTGCAAACAAAATCACACATTGTTCAGTGCATTATACTCTGTATTTTTTGAATTTTCACTTTGAAAATTTCTCTTAAAGTCAGGACAGAAAGTAAATTTGTCTCATGGACTAACTCTGATGTTTAGGTTCTGGTTGTCTAGAGGTCCATACTGAGAAGAATCACAGGGCTTGGCTGGGGGAAATACTCTTCATTTGTTGGCCCTTCTGAATAGTTAGTGACATAGGCAAGAAAGCTTGATTTTAGAGTTTGAAGAACAGGAACATGAACAAGAACTTGGCTTTCAAATGAGAAAAATTTGATTTCAGAGTTGGAAGAGTAAGAATCTCCCAATGTTTTGGCTGATTTTCGGACTAGTGGAACCAGACCCCTAACCTGTGGTTCTGAGGTTTCACTTCCAGGATAAATGCCAAGTTCAATTAGTATGTCCTTATGTTTGCTGTCTGTAAAACAGAGGTAAAACTGTGTTACCTTTTTCTTTCTACATTAATAACATCCCTTCAGATAAACCTAGCCAGAGAAGAGCACTTAAATAGATTAAGTAATTTAGATGGGGGAATTATATTTGTCATCTTCTTTATATTTTAATGTGTGAGTTACCTCTACCTCTCCTTTCATTTCTTATTCTCTTCTTTTCTTGTTCTTTTTTTTCTTTCTTTTGTTTTTCTCAGAGCCCAAATAGACTTTGAATAGGTATGAAAGAAGGAGTATTAGGAAAGGGCACCTGTTGCCTTCATTTATCTGAATTAATTTTTTAGATATACTGAGTAACTCAGGGTGGTATGCGGAAGTCAACTTAAAAAGTAGACATGTAAACATTAAAAAATGGAGGGAGGAAACTCAAATACATTATTCAAATATAAACGATACTTTATCCTGAAAGAGGAACACAACTTTTGATGATGCCATATTTCTAGGGAGGGCACAGACATTCGATAAGTCTGATTCATAAAGAGTCTAACTGCAAGGGCTGGAAAAATAATTTGTAAAACCTGACAGTCTAAGCAGGATTCGGTAATCTGAAGTCTTATTTCTCTACTAGACTCTGAGCTCATTAAAGGCCAGAGTATGGCATACTTTATAATACTGGAATCTAGTCCAGTGCCTGGCACACTGAGGTGTTAAATGAGAATTTGTTGAATTAATCAGTGGATGCGTTAATATAGGGAACTGGCTAAGATGGAGCTTTGCCAGTTTCTGACATTTCATTTCCATTGTCTGTGATGACTTCCAGCTCTTTGATTTGCTACTTCCGACCTACGACCCACCTTTACCTCTTCCTTTTGTACATAAAGATTTAAAAGACTTTGTTTTCTCTCTTGGTGTCCCTGTTGGTTAACCTGTTATAGAAAGGCGATGCTCAAGGAATATACAGTGCAGGGTAACTGACAGTAACATGGCTGATACGTGAGGTGCCATTTACTGACTCTAGTTTTGCAGTGGTGTGTGTGTGAGTGTGTGTTCATGTGCACACAACTATATGTCTATTATGACTCTTTTTAAACTTCACCACTTGTCAAATTAATATGAGTTCACAGTTTAGAAATTAAAAAATATAATAAGCAAAACCTCAAATTACGCACAATCTTATCACCTAGAGATAACAACTGTTAACATTTTATAATTAAAAAAATTGAAGTAGACATAAAATTTTCGTAACTTTCTTTAACTTAATGAGTCATAAATATTCTTATCAATACATATACCTCTATGTCATCATTTTTGTGGCTAAGTTGGACATTTAGGTCATTTTCAATTTTCACTTTCATGCATAATATAGTGAGAAATATCTACATACATACGTCAATGAGCATGTTACAGAATATTTTCTTTTAATACATTAAAGTAAGCAGTATTCTTCAAAGCTAAATGGGATGAAAAGAAGGAATCAGAAAAACCATAAAATGTAAGCCACATTTCTATAATTAGTAAAAAAAAAGTTATTTATTATTAATGCATGATCTAGATATACACTGAATCAAAAAAAAACCCCACATAATATTTGTCCATTGGCACAGATGAAAAGAGATAAACTCATTGTCAGTATGGGTGTGGGAAATAGGCATACCCATGTTCCATTTGTGAGACTATATCCTGGTGCAATTTTTCTGAAAATTTTTAATTTACACATTCAACTTTTATTATGGAAAATTTCAAACATAGACAAAAGTAGAGAGAATATCATAGTAAGCCTCTGTGTATACATTATGCAGATTCAAAAAAAATTAGAAACCCACAGCCAATTTTGTTTCATACACAGCTCATTTCCTAACAAATACTCTCAATTATTTTGAAACAAATCCCATATATAATTTCATTCACAAATATTTAAGAATTATATCCCAAAGACAGAGATTCCTTACAAATATTATCATATTATAATCAAATCTAAATATTTTAACAGTAATTCCTTAATATTATTAGTGTTCAAGTTCCCAGATCGTCTCATTTGTTTTCTGCAGTTTGTTTGAGTCAGGACCCAAATAAGGTCATAGGTTGTAGTCAGATGATTTATCTAGAAAATCTCTCTTAATTAGTGAGCTCATTTGTCACATCTTTTTTTCTTGTAATTTTTGTGGTTGAAGAAATCAGACTTTTTTTTTATGAGTTTTCCATATTTTGAATTTTGCTGATTTCAACGCAGGTGGTTGTTTAACTGATTATTGTCAAGTATTGTTCATATGGTCAAGGCAGCATATATACTTTTCTCCCTGCCTTTTCTCCTCCTCCCATGCCTTTTCTTTTTAATTAGTTTTCTGTCTAATAAATTGGAGTCATAGAATTCAAAAGTTCTGTGATTTTCTATTTTATTATCATAATAAATTCATGGATTAAAACTAGTAGAAGTCTGAACATATTGCAGTTATGATTCAAATTGCCCCATTTTTGGCCAATGGTTATCTGTTCCTATTGGCTCTTGGGTCTTTTTGAAATGACTCTAGAAGTCTTTCATGGATTGTTTGATCACGAGATGTTCCAGGCTCATTTTCTAGATTTCCTACCACAGATTTGTATTTAGCCATTTCTCTAAGGAGCCCTTATTCCTTTAAAAGGGAAATGGTATTTAGAGGATGCAATTTTGGTAACATAAGTGCTCCTTGCTACTGGGCCTATCCTTGTTTCTATACTTTTTCAATAAACAAAGCTAGGAAATATGATTTTTTAAAGATAAACTAGATCATGAGTTTTACTGATACTTTCAATCCATATTCAAGACTACAGGCTTTTTTCTTTACCCCGTTAATCTTATATCCATTTTCCTTCTGCCATCTTGAACACCTCAGCTTGGAAGAACACTAATAAAATTACTTTTTTGCTTAATTATGCAATACATTCATAGTAGTCTCAGAATAAGAATACCAACACTGTTGCCAACAACGTGATGACTGAAAATAGTTTTTGTTTTAAATTCTTTCTTTTCTTAATGTATATTCTACTAAGAAGATACAGTTAGATTACAGGTTTTTAAAGGCCATTTGGAATAGTTACTTTCTCTGTCATTATGTAGGTTTCTCTGTTATATAATCATTACTCTCTCTGCCATTATGTTTCATTTTACTGTCAATGTTTGCAGCTCCCATTTTTATACTAAATTTTATAATTTTGAAATACCGTGTTTTTGATGTCAAGCTATAAAACAAGGTAATTAAGACAAATCTAGCTTCAATTCTTAACTCTCAGCCCTATTTACTTTCTCTTCTTAGAAGAACCAATTTTAAAAATTTTATAGTTTGATGTTTAATTTTTCAAAAATATAATCAATAATGTAAATGTTTCCTCTTTCTTAGATTTTACGCACTTGTCTCCAACTTGATTTTTTTTTATTTTGTATTTTATTGTGGTGCTCGCTCCATGGTAGTCTATGTAGACAGTCCCTATTTTCTACAGTATTCCATATTCGCCCCTAAGGACGGGCAATATGGTTGTTTCACGTCTTTTGCTGTGGCAATTCAGGCTGCATTTAATTTATGAGCCTCTCTTGAGCCAACTTAAATGTTTTTTCTGGAGAATTCTTCCTCTCTCTGAGCACACTTAGGGGTAGTGTAAAGAATGTAGGAGGAGGTGTAGAGGTGAAGTACGTGCATCAAACAATGAGACTGCTATAGTGTGTCTAGACTACAGCACAGCAGCACTCAGTACCAAGCGGTCTTTAGCGTCAAGCTGAGGAAGTTTGGTCTTTACTTCAGAGGCAAAGGAGACTTGGAAAGGTTTGCAGTGGGAGAGTCAAATGCTCACGTGAACATTAATAAAACAAGTCAGTGACTGTGGTAAGGAACGAGTTTCCCGGTAGCATTTCTTACATAGCAGGGATGTTTAGCTTTTTACTATGGAGGCTTTGCTTTAGTGTGGGATATTTGCGATTTTTCTATGAAAAAAATTCTCAAGAGCTTTTGAGTAATCAGGGAGGCCTGAGCACTTTGTCAGCTAAAGTGCCCTGAAATCAATGCCATGGTGCTGCCATGAACATACTAATTTCATTCCAACATTCAAATTACATAGATTATTACTCTCCATGGTCCACTTCACCCAGAAATTGCTGAATTTTCCCTTCCTTTGTACTGTGAAATGGTCTCTTCTCCAAAGTGGAAAAATATTTGAAATTTTGCTTTATTATTTTCATCCCTATATTTTAAAATAGACACTTTTTTTTTTTTTAAAAGCCACTGCTAGCTGTGATATTACGAACAAATCAATGTGGATCTTAACTTCTTATTTGGAAAAGGAGCAAGTTAATCTCTTCAGAGTTAAGAATGCATGTTTCTGTGAGTTTGGGCATCAGATGTTTTTCTATAGTGTTATGGGAGCACTGAACAATTCAATATTCCCATTTCTCTGCACGGTGTCAGTTTTTCCCTAATGTATTCACGGGTTTTAATTGACGTCAGTGTTTTCCTGAGGGTGTGGGCATCAGACAGGGTATCTGTGGAGCACAGAATCTTACAAACTGATTCTAAAGATTTTCTGGAATAATAGACAAAGGTAATTTAAAAAAAAAATAAGAAGAATTTGCCCCAAAATACTAAGATGTATGTTAGACTTTCAATAATTTAAGAAGACTGGTATAATACATGTATAGATTTATACTGATGAAATTCCTGAAATTATTTTTTTATTCTTCTAGTGGGTATTCATTGGTTATCTGCCATGTTTCAGGCATGTTCTAGGTTCAGAGAATGTAGTACAGAGAAGACAGTCAAGGTCTCAGCTCTCCTTGAGCTTTCATATTAATGGGGAAGTTAATAAATAAGTAAGCAAACATATACATAAAAATAAGAAAATACTAGATTGTGATAATGCTATGAAGAAAATATTAATAAAATAGTATAAAAGAATAGAGAATACCTGAGTACTTAAGGGATGTTTCTCATTTAGTGATCAGAAAAGAGCTCTCATAGAAGTGACTTTTAGAACAGACCCCAGAATGACAGGAAGAATCTGGGGGAGGAGTATACCTGGGAAGAAGAAACAACTTAGTTTTTAAGAATGAAAAAAAGCCAGTGAGGCCTAAATGCAGGGAGAAAGGAGGTGAAGTTGGAACAATAGGCAGGAAATAAGTATAGTTTTGGAGGTCTGTTAAGTGCAATTCAAAACTCCCTCCATAATCCTAGTACGTAATTCATATGTAGTACATATTAGAATATCATGTGTGTTAAATAATGCATCTAAGACCAATGAGGAGCTGATGAGCCACTCAAAAAGTGGTGATAGATAAATGTGTTTGTGCAAAAAAATCATATCCTTACATCAAACCATGCAACAAAATAAATTACAAGCAAATTTAAAATTTAACATAAAAATAAAACCATGAAATACTAGAAGGAAGCGTGGATAAATATGTATATGATATTAGAGTAGAAGGAGCTTTCTAAATATAAAATCAGTGTGAGAAATCACAAAGGAAAACACTGTTTGAAAAATGTCTGCAATAAATGTGGCAAAGCATATGAAGCTCATAAAATAAGCCAGAAAAGCACTAACATCTCAATTAAGATGATGACAAAAGACGTGGACAGGTAATTCACATAAGAATAAATGCAGACATCCTCTGAACTTATGAAAAAATATTCAACCTTACTTGGAATAATATAAATTTTATGGGAAACAAAGGAAGTGATGTGATTTTTGTCTGTTATGGTGGCAAAGAAAAAAATGATAATATTCAACTACTGATGGTGTGTGTGGTGGTCTGGATATTTTTAGGTATTTGTCATGTAAATTGTACTCTTTCAATCTTTAATCTTTACTTTTTGGGAATATATATCAAAAGTATTAAAATTAAAATTTACCTTGAATGGAGTAATTGAACATCCAAGAGTCTTTCCAAAGGGAGGAATCAGAGTTGTGGATAAAGATTTAAATGCAAAGACATTTACTAGAACCTGGCTTGTTAAGAGTATTAATAAAATATGAGTAACAACCTAATGCTCAATTATAGGGCAAGGGTGCAAAAATACAATTATGTAACTATTGAAAATTAAGACTAAGCATAAAAAGAGAAGTTTAAACTGTTCATGCAGTAGATATTTCATGCAAAAATACTAGTTTTGTGTTTATATAGCCAGCCACAGCTTATTCACTCTAGTTCTTTCTCTCTCTCTGTCTCTCTCTCCTCGGAAGAAAATACAAGCAATGGTTAATGTGGTAATAAACTGGAGATCAAATTATAGATGATTTTTATTTTCTTATTTATTTTCTATATTTTCTGAATGCTGTACAATAAGCATATACTATTTCTATGATCAGGAGAAAATGACTATTATCTTAAAAATAAAAGGCATTCCTCGAATCACAAGTACGTAGATTTTAAATAGTCCTTGAGTAACAGTCATTGCAGGACTCTGCTTCCTTTCCACACGTGGCTCCTGCTGGCACTGCCTTGCTAGGGAGGATGGGAAGAATCATCATTAATATTTTTGAGAGAGTGCTGCCAATCGGGCAAAGAAACGAGTGGAACTGTGAGTAAGAGGAAGCGCTTCAAGGGAGAATGAGGCGAGACTGACCTGCCAAGTCAGTCCATTTTTAATACACGCGTGCCCTCACTTTCCGAATTATTTTAATGACATCTTATTATACTACTTAAAATCCTACCAGTTAAATATTAATTTGAGATAATAATCTCCTATATATAAATATGAATATAAATATAAGAACAATAATCTCTGGGTAGATTATAGGTGCATTAATTCATTCATGCTTAAGTGGGATTTGGGACAAAAGCCGCAGTCTCATTGAATACATTCGAGGCAATGGGAGTTTTCTTCACGGGAAAGGAAAGGCAGGGCTTTGTCATATGATGTCCTTTGCTGAGTGGCCCTGAGGAAAGGCAGGGCTTTTGTCATATAGTGTGCATGCTACTATGTAAATGGGAGATGTGCTGCCTAAGAGGGCTTGGGGCAACATGAGCACATGGATAGTTTCTTAGCATGTCTAAGCTTCAATTTCCTGACTTATGGGAAAAATATCTGCCTATAGGATAAAAATACCTATAGAATACATAAGGTAATACTTAGAATATTGGGGTGTGCAGTAAATGGTAGTGATGGAAATGATGATGATGTTAATGGTGATTAGGAGAGTAGTTCCAAATGAGTGGAAAGATCCTAAACATCAGTGGGGCTGCTGGAAGGGAAATGAGATTTTTCTCTTTCACCATCTGGCAGCTTGAGTCTTTTTGTACCTAACCTTAATAATCAGGCAAAAATAATCCATTAAGAAATTTCTACTCTCTCTTTCTAAATTGATGGTTTCCAGTATGGTAGATACAAAATCTTTCTTGTTACTCATTTGCTATCATACTTCAAAGTAAATTACTTGGTGGTATCCCAGTAGCCTGAAAAAAAAAATTAATTTATCTTCAAAGCTTGTTTTCATCCAGGGAGTAGCTGAGTCATCTGGGGAAAATCTGAGTCAATTACTAGTGAATTGAGGAAATGGAAATGACATTTTACAGTTAGGTTGCAAGTGGATAAGGAGGACACGATTGGGTTGTTTGTAAAGTTTGCCTGGTGCACCTTATTATAATGTAACGGAAACCCATAAGGAATAGCTAATAACATTGAGTATAAAGTATTATGCTTTCTTAAAGTGCTATAGAAAAGCCAAATTTTACTATTTATGCTCCTATGTAAACATCGTTAAAGCTAGGTTCTCTATTGCCCCAAAAGATATATTTTAGCATCTCCTGCAAAATTAGAGCTGAATTTTATGACTCTCTTTTCATGGGTATATGCTCTGTCAGCAGATGTTAACTGAAGATGCATGAAGAGAGAGTCAATTTGACATCAGCCTCTTTCTAATGCTTGCTGATGTATGAAACATCCCAGCCACCACGGCCTGAAGGCTAGAGTAAACAGCTTTGCTACAAAGAACAACATAAGTCTCTGTGCTCTCCAAGCTTGAGAAGAACTGTTTTTACAAAAACATCATGCACAAATGGTAAACTGTTTCACACTCTTTTCCCAACTCCATGATATCCAGCAGTGGCCAAGTTTAACCAGCCAAGGGTTGGCAATAATGACTATGTGGCCCAATCTATATGTTTCCCAACTATTCCTGAGCTCAATGCTGTATCTGCATTTTACTGGCACAATTTCCCAATTGTGGGTAATGACTCAGTAGTCACAGCATCAACCCGATGCCAGGGCCATTCAGGCCCTGGGATTATTTGTCCTTTGCAATAATCAATGACTTTCACTGAATAGAGTGTGTTTGTGTGTGTGTGTGTGTGTGTGTGTGTGTGTGTGTGTGTGTGTCATATATTACATTTATTTCCTCCTCTGTCTCTTTCTTTATCGTAGTTTCTTTCCCTGGAATTAGGGATAACAAGGATTGTTGAGAAACACTGGATAGTAAGTCAGAAGATGATGGTTACAGTCCTGGCTCTATAACCATCTATATATTTGAACGTGAATATGTTATTTAAGTTCTCTGGGCCTGAGATTTCCCACCAGTACTATTAGGGAGTTGAATTTAATGATCTCTAACTTTCTTTCCTTTTCTAAAATCTAGTGAGTTGACCTACCACATGCTCAGGGATTTGGGGACTTTTGAAAGATGGAGGAGAAACATAAGACACAGTCCATGCCCACAGAGAACTTATATTCTTCTTGAAGGAAGAAGGGAATGAATAACAAAATGAGCTGGCATGTGATTAAAACGAGTGACCAGCTAATGAGTAAGCAGCAGATAGGAAGGTACGTGTTAGGTATCGGAGTTAAAGGCTCTTCAAGCAGTGCTGTTAGTGAATACTGAGTTGTCAGACAAGGGCAGGCTACTGTGAACTGCACTGATGGGGGAAGTGTCATGCAGAAAGCAGGATTCATATAAGAACAGATACAGGGGTAGACATGCAGGGGACAGCATTCCAGGCAGGAGAATCAGCAGGAGCAAAAGGGAGGACACAGGATGAACACCGTGGGTCTGGTTTCTCTCTGCCCTTCTGTCCCCTGCATTTTTTTTTTCAATTTGATTTTGCTTATAAGAAATCTGCTTTTGTGAATTAAATATCACTTTTCTTTCTCTTCCTTCTGAGTTCTAAGAAAGGGTGATCAAGAGTCTGGAATGATGGACTCGAAATCTCTGGAGGAGCCTGGAATGTCTTTAGGTTTCAAGAGCACAGATTAATGACATGATGTAGAGCAGAGATTCATGGACTCAAAACCTTCCACCTATGATGATATCTGAGAGGAGAAGTCCACACATGTGGTGTGCTCTTCCCATGGGTGTACCAAGGCTTCGCAGTAACCTTGTCTCCCACACTGACATCTCCTCCCATTCTGTCCCACTGAAGAGTGTATACTAGAATGCAAGTTAGCAGGGGAGACATTGTTATAGGCATTGCTTTAGTGCACTCCATTGAAAAAGGGGTTCTCTTGCAAACTTGGGTAATCTAACCATTTTTAGTTAATAGTAATGTTTACTATTGTTATCACCATTTTATAGATGAAGAAACAGACTCTGAGACAGGAAGAGACTGGTATAACTGTTTCCCTGATAGTAAGTGTCAGAGTTGGGCTCTGAACCACGTTTTTGTGACCCCAGAGACTGCATTCTTGACCACAATAATATAAATAAAAATTGCCTGTTGCACCTCCCACAACTGATCATAACCCCAAAGTAGGGCTGTCCCTGTGGTTGAGAAGTACTGATGTGCAGGATTATTTTTTGTAATTTCTTTTAAGTTGCACTGAATATGGCTAATTTGAACCAGGCAATTTGAAAAGAGAAAAGATAACTGGTAACATTAGGACACTTATGCCTTGCTGAGCAATAGCGTTTACTGTTTGGGATAATGACTAAAATAATGATGTTTTCCCCGACTATGTGGTGTGTGACTGGTCCTTAATTTATCTCATGCAGAACACAGGTGATGCACTCAGGTTTTCTGGGAGCTCTTAGGCTAATATAAAATCACAGGAGGATTATTCCCAAGTCACCCTCAGGCTCCAACATCTGGTTAGGTGCCCAGTACCATGCAGGCTGAATAATTAATACACCTTTTGATTAAGCACTTTTATCCTAAATGTTCACAGGGATGGAATTAAGGATGCCAACACCCACCAATGCATGAACTCAGGGATGAAAAAAGATGTGATCTGGTAGGCATCAAGTATCCAATTGTGCAATAAAGAAGTCACAGAATAGATCTGGGGAGATGAAAAACTGCAAAAGACTTGTCTTACTGCATTAGAGCAAGTCTCTACCTGTGAATGGAGATGCATGCCTTCTACCCACCTCCTTGCCTGAAAGTGATGCCAACTTGGAACAGAACTGACCTGCATATATAAGTTAAATATTAAATAAATAAAATATTTCTATAGGGTCTGCACAGTGCTAACCATTGTGCTGGACAGTAGGGAAACAGAGGGGAAGAAGACTTAAAGGGCTTCCTGGCCACTTTAGACTCACAGTGTGGTCTGAGCAAATGTGTGATGACGTTGACAATGTGTGCTGGCCACTATGAAAGGAAGAGGACAAGATGTTATGAAAACACTTAGTGGAGAGTGGATAGGGGGTTGGGGAAGACCAGTCTTAGGAAGCAATATCCAAATTCAGACAGAAACATGAATGGGAGTTGGCTAAGCAAGAGAGAGTTGAGGTTGTATACCAGGCAGAGGAAAGAGCCATTTGAAGGCCAGCAGGGACAAAAGTCTGATGTTGTCCTGGTGGTGGAGATGGGTGATAGCAAAGGGAAAAAAAGGAGAGAAGGAAAGACAAGAGATGAAGTAGGTGAGATAAGCAGAGTGCTGATTATAGAGGGCTTTGTAATTTGTGCTCAGAATACTGAGATTTTATTCTAAGGGCAATGGGAAGTCATTGAAAGGTTTCAAGCAGGCATCTTGCAAAGCAAATTTTAGTGGTGGTAGGGGAACATGGTAATGCCAGTAATTTAAGTCCAACATTAATTATCTTTGGGTGGATTTACTGGATTATTTGCCTGCATTACTTTTCCTCTGCAATTGCAGAACAAGCCATGTTTAGGATGGCTCCCTGGTTCATGGGACATTCCCGAACACAGGGGCCTGGCTAGTTCAAATGATAAGAGCTCAACAAAAGTAAGATTGAGGACTTCGTTCAGATGAAGTCTGTGTGTTCAACCCTGTCCTTTAATCACTGAGTTAGCAGTCTTACAGATGTATTCTCTCAAGGAGAGAACAGAGTATGAAATGATTTCCCTCAACTCTAAACAAGACAAAAATAGTTAGCGGACAGTATGTGGCCTAAGAAGTTTAGCTTAGGCCTCTGAGTCATGAATGAAAGAATTATGTGCAGGTGATAGTGATCCATAATTGGGGACATTAGTCGAATCAGGCTGATTTCTTGTCTGAGTGTCTCAGATTAATTTATACACACCCATGGACAGTGAAGTGGGCTTCACTCCTGCTATTAAATAAACCAGTTTAATGCTGACCTCAAGATTAGAGGGTGGCTTTTGTTCACTATATAACTCCTCTCCTGACAATATTTTACAACTTGGCCTTCTTCTTCCCTGATTGCTTTTGGTTATCTGCAGTCCACTGTGACATTATCCAAGAATGAATGTACGGCCTTGCCACCTATATTAGTTAGGACAACACAAGCTATTGTAACAGATTCTTGGAGTGCTACATACAGTCTTCGTTGAAGATTTGCCAGAATTTCAAATTGACTCTTGGCGTATCATAAATATTTTTGGAATGGTCAACAAATTCAGTTCTATGGAGGAATAAGGACAATTGGTCTTATTTGAAAAGTTATTCACTCAACTTGATTAATTATTAATGATTTACCAAATACCTATTTTATACGGAGCTGTCTTCTATGTACAATGTAGGATTAGAGATGAACCAGGCAAGCCTGTGCCTATAAACATTGGGGGAGCCCAGGGAAGATAACATAAGAGAGAGAACATGTTGCTAAAATGTGATGTGTTTTTCTTTCCTTTGCATCAGATAAGACCTAATAACTTACAAGTGGCAAGTTATCACAAAACTTGCTCAGCCCTCTTCCTCAGGCAAAGGGAAATTTGGCTCAGCCTCTGTCCCTTATAGGTTATGTATGAGATTTTGAGAAGTCCTTTTTTTTTTTTTTATCTATTTAGCATAAAAAGATAATATGCAGGTGAGTCAAAGATTCACTCGAACTGGCATCCACAGACAACTCTATTTGCCCTTTCTAATTTTAAATGGATGTAGGCCACATAGTTAAATTATATATTCAATAAACCCGATACTTGACTCCTCTTGTCATGGCTTGACAGTATCCTTAAACTTCAATGGGCCAGAAAATACAATTACACCATTATTGCTCTCTCTGCCCAAGAGCAATAAAATTGATGGATGAAATGATAAAGCTTAGCTAAGATGACACAACCAGAACCGTACAGCGTCCGTGAGTACTCACTCTTTCTTACCAAGATTAACTGCTAACCCTCCCCATCCAAACTAATACTTTATAAAAATCATATATGTGGATATTGATTTCTTTTCCTCTGGGAAGTTTCCACATTATCAATTAGTGAATACCTTATCCATGGTAACAATCATGATATATATATTTCCTTGGTTTCTCTGTTTGCACACTTTTCGTAGTACTCTCAACTGCATTTTCTGTCAGCTTGATCTTCAGAACCTTGTAAGACTGGGCAAGCACTAATTCTCCTATTTTACAAATGAAAAAAATGGGTGCACAGAGTAATTAAATGTGTTGTTTATGGTCCATGCAACTGGTGAGCATACTAGAGTTAGGACCCAATCTCTGACTAATGCATTTTTTATGTGGTCACTAAGATTATGGAACTTATCCATGGAGGAAGTCCCAGCTTTGCCATTACCAGCTGCAAATGTGTTCAAAGTACATAACCTTTCTAACTCTGTTTCCCCATTTATAAAATGGGGTTAATTATAAAATCTACTTCATAGCACCATTGTGAGGATCCAGCAAGTTGATACGCGTACAGTGCTTAATACTGTGACTGTCACACAGTAAACACTCGAAAACAATTAGGTTTCACTAAGACTAATTTCCAATCTACATTACATACTGTGCTGTACTGTGATCTGTATGATAACCATGAAGTACTGGAACTTCAGCAAATACAAAGGACAGTGAAACATCACCATCTTAGAACTGTATCTGCATTTAACTGCATGCCATTCTCATTCATTCAAAGTGCTCTCTGCACCAGGGACTGCTCAGGAAGGTGTGTTTCCTCTTTTCTGTTTGCAAAGGTTTTGCTTTTCACACCTCTTTCAGCACAGCAGGCTGTGGTGGCTCTCCAAAGGTGGCCACATTTGCCTTTGACCCCAGGGAAAAAAGACAGCTACACATATCTGTGCATGCCTAAAATGCTGGCAGCCCGAGACTTCAATTCTAATTTCTTTGCACTCCCACAACTTGCAGCTCCACCAAACTGTTATTTAAAAGGCTTCGCACATTTTTTGAGAAAAGTTGGGATGTTGAGGAGCACATGTGTTGTGTAGGAGGGAGAATGGGTGGTTGTGTTTGCCTGTTTCCTTGTAGGTGCTTGTGGTCAGTGGAGAAGGACTAGAAATGCTTGATTTTTGGCATGTGACAAGGTGGGAGATACCCTCCTCAGGGTTCTGTTCTCCTTGGATGAGGTTTCTAATGATAGCAAAGTCAACGTATCCAGATATCGGCTAAGCTTTTGTAGTGCTTGGTGTGTATAAAATGCAAAGTTGTAATTGCAAAATGTTGGGGAAATTATTAATAGTTAGAAAGATTTCTTGGATGAATTGAGAAGAGAAGCCCTACATTCAGAAGAAAATTCATCCTTCTTTGGCTGCCATTTTTTGTTCTATCTCCTGTAGTTGATTTATTCATTTATGCATTCATTTGGCCTTTCATTTAACTAATATTTGTTGATGATGGGAACATAATGATGAGCAAAAAACAGATACAATACTTGCCTTTAAGAGGTTTATTACCTTGTGCAAGAGATAGCTATTAAAGAAATAATACATAAATATATTATTACCAGCTATTAAATTCTAAAGTCCCTAGTATTTTTAATTTTGTTAATTGCATTTTTCAGCTCTAGGATTTCTGTTTGATTTTTTTAAGAATTATTTTAATTTTTCTGTTAAATTTCTTGTTCTGACCACTTATTGTTTTCCTCATTTCATTGAATTATTTCTATGTATTATCTTGAGATTTGCTGAACTTCCTGAGAAGATATTTTGAATTCTTTGTCAGAAAATTCATACATCTCTATTTCATTAAGGTCAGTCACTGACACTTTATTTTGTCTATTTGTTGATGTCATGTTTCCCTGATTATTCTTGATCCTGTGGCTGTGTGTTGATGTCTGTGCATTCACAAAAGTAGATACTTACTCTAGTCCTTGCAAACCAGATTTGTCTGGGAATGCCCTTTAACAGTAAGCCTATCCAGAAAGTCTAAGTGGGCCAGCTGGCATTGTTTATAAGTCCAGGACCACTGTGGCTGTTGTGGTGCTGGGAGATGACCTAAGTTTGGGATAGACCACTGTGGCTGGCACAGTGCTGGTGTGGAATCTCATTGTCACTGAGGCCAGGGTAGAGCTGGAGCATGTCTGAAGCCTGTGGCCACTGAGGCTGGTACAGTGCTGGGGTATGTCTGAAGTCCACAGTTGCTGAGGTTTTCCTGCTGCTGAAGGTTATTTGAAACCCATGGCTGCAGCTGGCAGTGATGAGGATTGATGATTAAGTCTGCCTCGCAAGGGCTACAGGTTCCTACCTGGTGCCAGGGTAGGTCTGGAGGCTCATTCTCTGCGTACAGTCCTAGAGTCAAAGGTTGTGGGTGTCTGCCTGGTGCTGAGTTTTACTGAACTGGGTCTGGTGTTAGGGTCCAAGATGAAGCCCTACACTCATTTCTCTGTCTTTCCCCCAAGTGGATGGTATCTCTATGCTATACTGCCTGGGGCTGAGACAGGGGTAATATAGGTAATAAAAAACTGTCCTTCCTACGCTCTTTAATGTATCATTTTACTTATTTATTTTATTTTATTGATATGTAATAGTTGCACATATTGTGGGGTTACATATGATACTGTATATGTTGTGTAATGATCAAATAAGAATAATTAAGCTATTAATCACCTCAAACATTTATCTATTCTTTGTGTTGGGAATATTACAATTCTTCTAGCTATTTTAAAATATACAATAAATTGTTAACTATAATTCCCCAACTATACTATCAAATACTAGAACTAATTCCTTCTATTTAACTATATTTTTGTATCCCTAATCGATTGCATCTTTTTTTTATTACTGTGCTGTAAACAGGTACTATGATCTCTCACTTGGATTTTTTGGCTCTTGCGAAGGTATTTTTGTGCATGGATAGTTGTTCAAATTGATATTTCTGTGGGGGACAGTCACTAGAGGGTCCTATTCTGCCATCTTGCTTCACCTTCTCATCTATCAAATAATGAATGAATAAATAAAATATCGTATATCCATACAATGGAGTATTATTCAGCAACAAAAACGAATGAAATACTGATACATGCTGTAACATGAATGAACCTTGAAAATATTATGCTAAGTGAAAGGAGCCAGAATAAAAAGACCAGATGTTATAGGATTCCATTTATCTAAAATGTGAAGAATAGGTAAATCCACAGAGACAGAAAACAGATTAGTCATTTCCAGGGGCTAAAATGGTTGTGGAAAATTGGGAGCGATGCTGAGTATGAGGTTTCTTTTGGGGGTGATGAAAATGTTTTAAAATTGAATGTAGTGATGGTTGCAGATTTCTGTGAATATACCCAAAAACATTGAATTGCACACTTTATGTGGTAGAATTGAATAGTATGTGAATTATGTTCTAATAAAGCTGTTATAATTACAAAAGGCCTATGAGAGCACACAAGAAGGCAACCAGATCTATTTTTTCAGAGACAGACAAGACTTCCCGGGGAAAATGATGTCTAAGAGGAAATCTTCAAGAGGGATAGGAATCATAGGTAAAGGGTGGTTAGGAGGATAGGGGAGGAGTGTTCCCAATATAAGAGGGTCTATGGAGCATATGAGGAGCATAGAGAAGGACAGACCAGCTATAGCTTTGAGAGCAAGAAGAGGAGTGATGCAAATTTCTGGAGAGGTCAAAAGGATGACTACTTACTGAGGGCAGACATTGTTCCAGATGCAATATGTGTATCATTAGAACCATATAGATTACCTCTAATGTAATCTTCCCCATGATCCCTTGAGGTAGCAACAGTTTTAGTCAGGAATCAATAGTGTAGAGCTTTACAGATGATGTTCAAATTATTTTTCTTGGTCTTAAGAGAAGTTGGAGAGCAGTGAAGAGAACATGGCCAAGATGTAATTAGGTTTATATTTTTAAGATCTTTCTGGCTATTGTGTGAAGCAATGCTAGGGCTGAAGAGGTCATAAGCTTTAAGCCTTGGAAGAGGAGATTACAGAAAGGTCCTTTTCCATGCTAATTTCCTCTATGCATCATATGTTCATTTTTACAGAATCATTGGATGGACAGCGTACAGAAATGGAACTATTCAGAAAGCCTGGCACAGTGTTTTACACAAAACTTAAGAACTATTTGTCAAATTCATGTACCATAGCTCTTCTATCCAATCAATTTTAAATAAATTAGCTATCTCCAGTGGGACAGATCACTGAGTCCCTCAGGTATCACCCTATACATGTCAGGTTGATGAGAAGAGACTTGTATCATTTAACTTAATCGATCTGGATAACCTCAGGTAGTAAAGTGTAGGAGTTCAGGGCATGGGTGTTAGAGTGAGACAGACTCTGACTTTGGAATTATAGACTAAGCATTTGTCTTGAGCCAGGCTGATGAGTCAGCAGCAGAAAGGAGCTCAAGGACTGGCTAAGAGGAGGGTTTCCTAACATTTCCTATTACTCAGAGGTATCAGCCATTAAGCACGAGAGACATCATAATTCATCAACAGTATAGTCATCTCTCTCAATCTATGGGTTCCACATTTGTGGATTCAACCCACTGAGGATCAAAAAAATCCAGGAAAAAAAAAAAGGGATGGTTGCATCTGTACTGAACATGTATAGACTTTTTTCTTATCATTGTTCCTGAACAATACAGTATGACAACTATTTACATAGCATTTAGATTGTATTATTATAAATTAGCTAGAGATAATTTAAAATTTACACGAGGATGTGTGTAGGTTATATGCCATACTACACCATTTTATGTGAGGAACTCATGCATCTATAGATTTTGATATCTGCAGGGGATCCTGAAACCAATCCCTCATAGATACCAAGGGATGACTGTCTCATGGCACTAGGGGAAGAGTGCTGGAAGTGATGGAGAAGGCTCTCAGCTGAGGGCAAAAGTCAGTGGAGACCCCACAGCATAAGGTTACAGAACTGACTGTTGGGGAGGACAGCCACCATCTCATGCTGCTGAGAGAACTCACTTTAGCAGTACCTGTGCTACCACCGCAGAGGCAGGCAGCAAGATAGACAGGGGGTTACGTTTGGAGGGTGTATTCATTTTCTATACCTGCTGTAACAAATTACCACAAACTTTGTGGCTTAAAACAACACAAATTCATTATCTTGTAGTTATGGAGGTCAAAAGTCTTACATGGGTCTCACTGGGATAAAGTTAAAGGTATCAGCAACCCTGAGTACATTTCTGGAGCCTGTAGGGAGTGTCCATTTTCTTGCCTTTTCTGCTTCTAGAGACTGCCTGCATTTCTGAGCTCATGGCTCTCTTCCTACATCTTAAAAACCAGAAAAGTTAGGCTGAGTTCTTCCCAAGAGCAGTGATCTTTCTGTTTCTCTCTTTTCTGCTTGGGCCCACTCAGATAATCTATGATAATCTCCCTATTTGAAGGTCAGCTGATTAACAACCTTAATTCCTCCTTGCCATGTAACATAACAAATTCAACATTTTTAGGGATGAGACATAGATATTTTTCTGCCTACCACAGAGGGAATGCAGAGTTTATGGACTGGTAATCATATCTCCCCTCTCCTCTTGTCTTGGAGGTAAGGTCCCACTACTCCTTCTCTAAAAGATTAAGAGTGCCTGAAATATTCCCTTCTCCAGTTATTTAAGTGTTGCTTATTATCTCCTGTCTGAATGTTGCCAGAAGGCTGCTAGAGTACTTGAGGCTGCTGGGATGTGCAGAAAGGGGTGATGGTGGAGTGATATAGAGAGTTATATGTATGAGGGGATGAGGAGTTAGGAGAAAGCAGCCCCTATTCCTTCTAATTGGTATGGAAAAATATGTGAATTTCCCTTGGGTTGAGCAGAGACCTCAGAAGGTAGCCTCCTACTCCCTCTCTATCCCTGTGCCTAAGAGAGGATAAGTTGTGCTATTGATACATGAGCAGCAAAAGATTGTGGACTGAACTACCTAGGAGAGGGCTGATGGTTGAGTGAGAGGTTGAGTGGGTCTCTGATGCTAGAGGAATAATCACACACTCTCAAGAGTTTGAATTCTTGCTATCGAGAGGGGTTGACTTCCAGACAGCCTCAGAGAAAACTAACAACCGGTGGGGGTGGGAGAACCTTACTCAGAGCAATTGAACTGGAGATAAGACCTACTTCCCACCCAACACCAACAGGCATAGGCCCCAGAAAGGAGGCAGGTGCATGGATAGACCACAGTCTTCCCTACGTGCCAAATTGGAAGGTCCATGAATGTTTATTCAGCACTGGGAATGGTAATGGGGCAGCAGAGGCTTTGGTAGAGCACAGTCAGTAGCAGTTATTGTGAAAATTAAAATCATTTGATGTTTGCATCGATCCAAAGTGGAGACTTCTCATACTTAAAATAATTATGACAATGATAGTTAACTCTTATATAGCACTCAGATGCTATACGCTGTGATTTTTATGTATTCATTTAATCCTCAAAAATTTCTATGAGTTAGGATTATGTCCATTTTACAGATGAGAAATTTGAGGCACAAGGAGAATCAGTAATGTATCTAATATCATACAGATGTAAGTGGTAGAACCAGGATTTAACCTGGGAAACGAGGCCGAAATATTAATGTTTTCAAAAAATTAACTTTTTTAAAAAACATCAGAGTATATTTGAGTGATTAGTATAAAAATGCTTTCCCTTGTCACTAGAATTCTATTCTGCCATTGTGATTTGTTCATTCAAATATTCATTCTTAATATTTATGAAGAGCCCGGCCTGTTTAAGGAATTGGCTGGAGTAAGGAAGCAAGAGAGAGAATTGCAGGAGCTAAAGTGAGAGAGGTAACGGTTCCGTTTATGTCACGTCTTGGAGTTGCTGCAAGGACTATAGTTTCGCTCTGAGTAAGGTGAGGAGCCTTGGAAGGGTATTTAGCAAAGAAGCAATGTGACTCGATTTATATTTTAAAAGAATTAATCTGGGTGTTGGATTTAAAATGGCCCGGGAGCGTGGGAAGATGAAGACAGAAGCATGGCCAGCCAGGAGGATGTTGTAAGAGTCCATGAAAGAGATGGCGGTAGCTGGGCCAGCGGGTAGCAGAGGAGGCGATGAAACAGGGATAGGTTCTGGGTATATTTTGGGGGTAGAGCTAATATGATTAATTGATGGATTGGTCTGAGATCTGAGATAGAAGAATGAAGTTACTAGCAACTTGAAGCTCATCCCATCAGCACCAGAGCCTTTAATAGTTGAGGCTGCGACCATTATTATAATGCTTGTGAAATGTAATTACATTGTGTTAAAAAATTATGCATGAAAACTCTTTTGATAATGGAGGGGGCAGAGATAGAGTGCAAGTGAGTAAAAATGGGCTTTGTGAAAACTTCCCATAGGAATATGCACATCATAGTGGAAAAATGATGAGAACTTCTACTCTAGAGGCCTGTTATGTGTTGAATTGTGTCCCCTAAAAAAAGATATATTTGAGTCCTAACCCCTCATATCTTAGACTGTGACAGAGGTAATCAAGTTAAAATGAGATCAGGTGGACCCTAATCAGTATGACTGGTGTACTTATAAAAAGAAAAAAAATTGGCATGCATTCGGGGAAGACACCATAGGAGCACAAAAGCAGAGATCTGGGTGACGATTCTGCAGGCTAAGAAATGCCAAAATAAAAAAACCAGAAGTGAGGAGAGAGGCCCCTAGATATCTCTCAGAGCCCTCAGAAGGAATCCACTCTGCCAATGTTTTGATCGTGGACTCCTGGCCTCCACAACTGTGAGATAATAAATTTCTGTTTTTAAAGCCACCAGGTGTTGTACTCTACTATGGAAGCGCTAGAAAACTAATGCAAGGTCTCTGAGCAAAGACTTTCAAAAGTCACAGTTGACTGGGTTGAAGAACTGGCAGAAACACTGGGCCACCCATCACTGAGACACTGAGACTAATGCTGTGCTGTCTATCTGCTGATGGCTAAGTAGGTACCATCACTACAGCACCGAGCACAGTGTCAGGCACACGGTAAATCCTCAATAAACGTGTTGCCTGACAGAATGTCTAATATATATAACACTTAACACGTAATATGTACTCAACAAATACTACTTTGTTTCTCCCTTGACATGGGCGCTGAAAACCATTGCGAACTGTAATAGGTTTTAGATATCTTCCAAAGAAAACCAGATATGCCAATGTCAACATGATCAGATCTTGTTGCCAAGAGGGCCTCTGGTCTTCTCTCACACCATATCACTACATCAAGATCCAGGATAATACTAGTAACTTTTAGCAAGTCAAAAGTCAAGCCTCTATCTTCATGGACCATGATAATAAGAAAAATAGAGAATGCAAAATTGCAAAGCAAAAATCCTAGCAACATAATTATAGTGCTTTAAAAATTATAATTAAGGGCTGGATCTACCTGGATGTGTTTTAAGTTTAGAATTTCTGTTCTAGTTAAACCAGGTTTTCTTATGGCCTCCAATCTTAAGTCCCTCTTTATTAACTCATCTGTAAGAGTGAGATGAATATTTTGTTTAACCATTTTGTTTCCCCTGTCTCTAAGTTATTTTAAACTTCATTTTTTACCAAGTTTCATTGCTGAGACACAAACTATTCTTGACAGTTTTTCAGTCTGTGCTTTTCATCACTCAATAGGTCAATAGGTCAATGACTCAATGGGTCATAACTGGTGAGGAAGCTATTTGATGTTCGAGGTGATGATGTAATTGATAACCTTTGTAAAGTCTTTACAGTGTTTCTCTGAAACAGCATGAAGAAAGCATGCAAATGGGAAAAGTTCTAAGTAGCAATAGACCAGAAGGAGCAGACTGCCATGTTTCTTTGTGATAGCAACAATAAAATATATGCCAATTCTGGTAGGCTGAATAAATCTTCACTCTGAGATGGTAGTAGGGTGGCAGGCACGGTGTGTAACAACCTGTCCCAGGTTTTCCCAGTGACCTGATGCCTCTTCTTTGAGAGTAATATTGTGCTAGCATGCAGACAATGATCGTCTGCCCAAGTTGTTCATAAATAAAAGCAGCTGGCTGCAACAGAAGTCTAAGTAGCTGAAGTTTCATCATAATTTATGAGGCAGGCCAGGGAGAAGGCGACAGCTCTAAAAGTGCGATAGTAAACACCATCTTTCCCCCGAGAAAATGGCTGACTGGGGTGAGGGAGGGGGTCCTAAAAGAGAAAAAAAGTCAGTGTCACCTTTATTTTCATGTCATCATCTTCGTAATCTTGTAGGTGGTAAATGATATAAAATCATTATCATAATGCAGATCTTGCAAGTTCCTCCTGAAGCAAGCTTGTCCATTATGATGCTGGTCTGAATGGTTCGTTGGTTTAGAAAAAGGCTGCTTATTGACTTACAGTCATTGAGAATAGGCATGGATAACCAAATATTAAATAACATTTTTTTCTTTATCTTAATGCCACTGATAGTGATAAAAATTAATATATGATAGCTGGCTTGCAATAGACCACACCATCTTTAGGACAGGGGGAGCATTCTGTCCCTGGCAGTGGATTCCACATGGAGGGATCTCTGTAGGGTGCACGTGGCCTTTTCCTCTCTCCATCTCTCGTTCTTTCCCAGGGGATTGAAGCATGCATGGCCCAAGCCTTTCCTTTCTTTTTTGTCTTTGGAGGAGCCCTGTCAGCAGGAAGCATTCCTTCTGTGCTTCTACTTTCCCACCGTAAGTATTGTAGGAGCAGGCTTCCAAGGGGAAGGTCCAGTACTGTACAGAACTATCAGTAGCTGTGACTAAGTAAGTCTGTCTAAATGAGGGGCTGGAATATCAGCGAGCCCAATTGTCTTGAAAATTTAGCAGTTTCTCCTCTATCAGGTTTATTGGTAATAAAGCTGATATTTTAATCTTTCTTGGCTTGACTTCTGTGATTATCTCTCGAATGGCTCTGGATTATGGTGGAGGAAATAAAGAGATGTTTTTTATTGTCATTATTGTTAAAACACCAACATCATATATGAAAATGACATATATGCCTGGGCTATAGAAGAATATAGCTTGGAAGAAATCTTTTATTAAAAATATATGTGCTATAAATTATGGTAGAAAAATTAGAAAACATAGATCAGCAAAATAAATAGAAAAAGAAACCTATTCACAATCCTACCAGTCAGATATATTTTTAACTTTTTTCTTTGCCTTTACAGATACTTTCCTTTTTGTATCTTCTCCCCCCTCCCTTCCTCTCCCCCCCTTTCCCTCTCTCTCCCTCTCTCTCTCTCTTTAAATTTCAGAATATTATGGGGGTACAAATGTTTTGGTTACATAAATTGCTTTTGTACTGTTTGAGTCAAAGTTATAAGTGTGCCCATCAGCCAGATAGTGTGCACTGTACCTGTTAGGTGTGAATTTACCAATCCCCTCCTTACGCCTCCCACATGCTTGATTTCTGATGAATGTTATTTCCATATGTGCCCTTAAGTGTTCATCGATTAGTTCCAATTTAATGGTGAGTACATGTGGTGCTCATTTTTCCATTCTTGTGATACTTTACTTAGAAGAATGGTCTCTAGTTCCATCCAAGTTAATACAAGACATATTAGTACTATTTTTTTTATGGCTGAATAATATTCCATGGCATACACATATCATATTTTATTAATCCCCTCATGTATTCATGGGCACTTGGGTTGTTTCCACATCTTTGAAGTTGTGAATTGTGCTGCTATAAACATTTGAGTGTAAATGTCTTTTTTTTCCTTTCTGTTCTTTTTTTTTTTTTTTTTTTTTTTTAGACAGAGTCTCACTTTGTTGTCCTGGCTAGAGTGAGTGCCGTGGTCTCATCCTAGCTCACAGCAACCTCAAACTCCTGGGCTCAAGCGATCCTTCTGCCTCAGCCTCCCGAGTAGTTGGGACTACAGGCATGCACCACCATACCCGGCTAACTTTTTCTATATATTTTTTGCTGTCCAATTAATTTCTTTCTATTTTTGGTAGAGACGGGGTCTCGCTCTTGCTCAGGCTGGTCTCAAATTCCTGAGCTCAAACAATCCGCCCGCCTCGACCTCCCGGAGTGCTAGGATTACAGGCGTGAGCCACCGCGCCTGGCCCCTTTCTGTTCTTTTTATACTATTTCCTGTCTCTTCTTCTTTCGTCTCTTTTCATTTTTGTGCTGTCTTTATTATTGCTTCCCAGAAAAGTATATGCATGAAATTGAAAAATGCTGGTGTTGGGGGTCTTCTCACTGTGTTTCAATCCAAGCCCTGGGTTAATTGTTATTTCTGATGGAGTCAGAAGAGTGGATGGGTAGCTTTCCAGGCAAAAAATAAGCAAGAGAAGTAGATGCATTCTGGGTGGTAAAGCATTAAGAATATATCAGTTGTACAGTCCTCTGTATCCCATAGTCTCTGGTTCCTTATTTCTCTTTGGCTGACCTAGGCTTGGTAGGGATACTGGGGCTCATTGGCAGTTGTTGTCACCATTGCCAGAATAGTTCTGAGACTTAGTGACTTGAGTTGTACAGCGTAAGTCTATTTAATTGCCAAGTTTTCACTCATGCTTCTTCTTGTAACAACACCCTGATTTCTCCCAGAGGAATAATCTGCTCCTTATTCTCTAACCATGAGCTTCAAGTGGAATTGACTTCACTCCAAAGCCCTAGAGGTGGCCACGTGATCATTCCACGTGCGTTCGGAGCATTTTATTCCCCTAGACACGGTGATGGTTTCAGGAACGACCATGTGGTCCTGTAAGAACCAATGAGACTTATAGAAATGTCTGCTTAGACTTACAGCTCTTAGCATGTTGGCCTGCAGAACTGCAGTCAGTCATTTCGCCACCATGAGGCACGTGAACGAGCAGAGTTGAGGATGACATCATTTGAAATCCTGAATCCAGGCACAGATTTACTCCTGGAGTTTTCAGTGAAGTGACCCAGTAAATTCATATTTTTGCTTGAAACATTTATTGTTGTCTCTTAAAACCAAAAAGATCCTAACAAGGTCTGCATGAGCTGAAGAGTTGATGTATCTGCCAAGTGACTAGAAGTGACCAAGCTTCTTGGCTTACAGTTGCCTGTGTTACTGATTTAGCAATTGTCTGCAACATGTGTGAGGTTAAATACACCTTTTCTCAAGGCTTGGCTTATGAGATTTACAACTGAATTGGATGAAAATACAATATTTAGCTATTCAACCTGGCAGCAAAGACACTTGGTTTGATGCAGCAAGTGGTGCCAATGTCAGAGTTAATATAACGGTTCCATGTCAAAACAGTAACAGGGCAAATCACCTAGAAGGGCAATTCAATCACTTAGGCCCGATGGCCACTGACAAAGGGAGCACCGAGCCACCTGCCTGCCTTTGCTAGACACAGGTTTGGGTGAAGCGGAGCTGCCAAGCAATTTAGGTTTAGAAAATGGTTTGGGAAATCACTGCTGTCTAAATGGCAAAAATACCTTAAAATGGTTTTCTAAGGCATAATGAAAGCATATTGAAGGTTTTGGATATTGGGATAAAGAAGATGAAGACCTGTTTGGGGAAAAAGCTGTGAGCCCACCCTAGAAAAGGGGACCTTTTTAAATTTATTTCTTCCATCAGTTTGAATATTTATTCTGTGTATTCCAAGTGCTGGGCACAGGGGTTTAACAGTGGTCTGTAGAGATATGTCTCTGTCCCGGAGGGAGCAGACAACAAACATGTAAATAGTGGGTAATGATATAATATAGCTAATATTCAAAACTGGGATCTGAGTTAAAGAGTTCTATGGAAAGGGAACCAAGGAGGCCTTCAATCCAAGGCCTCCCTGACGGGATGACACTGAAGCTGAGACCCGGAGATGAGGAGCCAGCTGTGCCAAGAGTTTGGGACAAGCATCCTAGCCAGAGGGAAGAGCACACGCAAAGGTGGGTGGGACATTCAAGGCCTGAGTGACAACCTAGGTGCTGGAGCCCAGTGATGGGGGGAGCACTGCATGAGATGAGATTGCATGAGTGTCGAGGGCCCGACTAGTCGGGTGTGTGACGACCGTAGAAAGGAGTTTGAATTTCATTCTAAAAACAATGGGAAGCCCTTGAATGTTTGCTGATCCTTGATGCTTTTGGTGCTCAGAGAGAACACGTGTAATATTCAGGGGCAGGTGAACCACTGCTTCTGTTTGAAGGCTTTTGCTTATAGGCGACATCTCTACTTTGGATGTCTAGTTGTTTCCAAAAGGAGTATTTTTTTTAAAAGCCTAAACCAATGCTTTTATTTTTTTTCTCAGTTTTCTTTTTAGATAAAAATTGTATATATTTAAGGTACATAACATGATGTTTGATATCCATAGTGAAATGATTATACAGTGAAGCAAATTAATATATTCATCTTCTCACATAGCTTCTTTTTTTTTTTCTGGTGAGAACTTGAAATCTACTCTTTTAGAAAATTTCCAATAACCTGACAGTTTTATTAATGATATTCCTCATGGTGTACACCAGATGTCTAGACTGATTCATTCTACCTAATTACAACTTTGTACACTTTGACCAACATCTCCCCATTTCCTCTGGCTCCCCACCCTCGGTAACCACGGCTCTACTCTCAGCTTCAGTGTGTTTAACTTTTTTAGATTTCACATATAAGTGAGATCATGCAGTATTTTTCTTTTTGTGTCTGGCTTATTTCACCTACCAAAATGAGTCTTTAGTGACCATGTAGGGGAAAGGTAGTACACTAAGACCCAAGGTATCTGCGATTTTGCCTAGATTCTGCCACTGACTACAGCGCAACCTTGAGCAAGTTTTTACGCCTCTCTGGACCTCGATTCCTCATCCGAAAATTTTAAGCTTGGGTTAGATGTTGCATCTATCATGACTTTTTATTGAAATTGACAGAAACTTGTTTCAAAATGGCTTAAACAGAAAGCAATGTATTTGTCCATCTACCTGAACAATTCAAGGCACTGGCTCCAGACAGGCATGGGTTCAGGAGCTCACATTAGGTCATGGGGGGTATGATTCTCCATCTCCTGGCTCTTGATTGACTTTACTCTCTAGGAGGTCTTGGCTGTCATCATTTGTAGAATTAGTAATCCTTATGCAAAGGGATATTTCTCTCCTAAACTGTGATATCAAAACTTCCAGCATTGCATGCTGACTTGGGGCATGTGCCCATGGCTGAACTGTGGCCAGGGGCTGGGGGATAAATCACTGGCCAAGTCTAGATTATGCGCCCACCCCTGGAGCCAATCTGAGCCACATTAATGAATAGAAACAGAGGAATAGGGAACAGATTGTGAATGGGCAAATGGGACATGTCCGTGATGCTCTCTTGGGCTTCAACAATCTCATCAATTCTTCAATGAAGAGTCAGTCCTTGACAACTTCTTGCTTGTTGAGATTAGCGACTGACTTCAGAAAAAAAGTCCACTTTGTCCTAAAATATTAGGATTGTATATTTACATTGTGTAAATTTATGTTATAATCACCAATCCTCTCCTTCATTTTTTTTTCTCTTCTTTAATTTTTGCTCTGTGCTCAGTTAGTGCACACCTAGACTATCTCCTATGGTTCTTTTTCGCGATTCATAAAACTTGTGTGTGCATTTGAAGAATTTTGCCTTCGTGTGCCTATCAGCCCCCTGGACGTGCAAGTATTCAGAGCCAAAATTGATTTCCTCGTTTGTATTTTTCAGATTGGATTATTCGTTGAATTACTAGGAAACATTACAACTGGCTCATTGTTCAGCGCTGTTCTGGAGTTATGTAGTTTTAATGAAACTTGAAAAATACTTTAAAAAGAGCAACTTGCCTTGTAGCCCCTGCTCTAGTACCTTCTCCTACAAAGAATGTGAAGACAACTCTTTAACATACCCTGTCTCTCTCCTCGAAGTATCTCCATTACACTTGCCTACCTTCCTGCCTTTGTCTCGTTATCCCCACCAACCAAAATGCCACATTCCTTAAGTTCTAGCTTTTCCATGACGTACTTGGCACCCGCTAGTCAGCCTTTCCGATCTCCACTTAGCACCACAAGCCATCTTTTGCCACTAGACTCTTGCCCATTATTAATTACTTGATATGCATGACTTTTAAAGAAATGAGATATAATTAATTTACCATAAAATTCACACTTTAAAGCATATAATTCATTGGTTTTTAGTATATTCACAAGATTATGCAACCATCACCACTAATTCCAGAACATTTTCACCACCCTAAAGGGAAAATCTGTAGCCATTAGTAGTCACCCCGTAATTGCTCCTCAGGAATGCATGGCTTTTGTCTCTGAAATTAGCTCCGTGAGGGCAGTGGCTGAAACATATTTTTTTTGTGTGTGTCTCTTACAGAAGGATACCCCAATTCTGGGGACAGAGAAGGCATTAATAGAAATGTATTGAATTGAAACCTTATTGTGTTGATTGCTGTTGGAATTCAAGGCAAGACTAAGAGTTCATGTGCTATAGTGGAAAAAGTACTGAGCAGGGAGGGAGGAAGTTTGGGTTTTTCTTTCTGCTTGCCACAGGTGTGCACTTAGGTAACTCACTCCCTCTCTTTAGGCCCTCTATAAACAATGGGCATGGACTCAGTGATTTCTCTAGGTCTTCCAGTTCAAACTGGCATCGGGTACTGTTAATTTTGACTTGAGGCATGAGATCGTTTACTGAATGAAAACAGCAGGATTACTTTCCATGTTCATTGGGGTTTATAGAGTATGTGAAATAATAAAGCTCCTCTTTTGGGGCTTTGCTTGGGAAGATAATGTGGTCTGGCTCAGTCATGTCTGAACTCAACGGAACCAAAGTGGCATGGACCAGCTGAGGAAAAATGAATGTGCTGTTCTTGGTCAAGGTATCAACATTAGCCTTGGTTATCTGTTTGGAGGACATTATGAATTCTCATTTAGAGGCTTCTCTGGAAATTATGAGCCAAAATACCATGTAGAAGCAATGGCACAGAAAGACAAAAATATACAGATTGGGTACTGCATGTACTTTGTAACTTCGAGGTTGAAAATATCTTTCCTTTTCCACCTAACAAACATTGGTGGCATAAAATTTCAATCATCTTTTAGCTTACCCAGCGTTCAGTGTCTTCAAGAACATCTTAGAGAAAAAAAGCAAATCAATCCTATTTTTCATGTTTCCCAAATGAGTGGTTCAACGTCACAGAAATGAGGTCAGAATGGTAAACAGTCAGCTGTTCCGTATTTTTCCTTCCAGGGAGATGAAGGTCAAAGACACCTTCTTTCTGCTTAACACGTCCCTCCCAAATGGGTTGTAAATACATGTGCCGTGCTGCCCTGGCTGCACTAGGAAAGAAGAGAGGCATTTTGGAACAGGTGTTGAACATACATATCTTTGATTCTGTTTTCTCGTCTCTTTGCAGTGTCTTTCTTTCACAACATGAAGCCATTGATTGAATGAAGTTAGAATAACTTTTGACATAGCTAACCAAAATAGATAGCACAGGGACTGGTTGCTAAGCACAGCTCTGCTGGGTTTCCTGATTGACAGCCTGTTTTAGCATGCAGGGTCTGCAGAAGCAAGTCCTCAGTTATTGGCAGTTGGTTGTTTAAAGCTGCTATTGCCTCTCAGGTAACAGTGCGTCAGCAGCACATGTTAAGGAGGAATTACTTAATATTATCAATTGCAAGCTTCCCTAACAGGGTATAAGCTGCTTGAGGGCATGACTTGTTCACTTGTATATTCAGGAAACATTATGGAGCATCTACTATGTGTCAGGTGTGTGGTAGGTTTGGGGGATGTGATAAAGAAACAACAGTTCCTGTTTTCATAGAACTCAAGCTTAATAGTTGACAGAGAGAGAGAAAGAAAGAAGTATGATGGAACAATTTAGGAATGAAGTGGATGCAAGTGGAAAGAAGATTTTAAGATGCACTACTTTGGTTTTTATCATTTATGATTTTCAAGAAAGAAATCAATTTTAATGACAAAAGTTATAACCATTTATTGTTAAAAATTCAAACACTACTAAAGATGATAAAATGAAAAGCAAAAGCTGCCTGACCCTGTCCTGTTCCCTCAAGCATATGACAGTCCCGTTGTTGTAGAAATAACCACTATTAATACTAATATACTTGCAGATCATATACACATAAATATTTATGTATACGCACACATATATGACACATATTTTAAACAAAAAAGACTGTATTATCTGTTACTGATGGTGCACAGCCTTTTAAGCTTAATATAACAGTATATCTTCAGGTCAGCAGACATAGATCTTTTTCATTTTTTTGTTAGCTCCATAGCACTTTATTTAATGTAGATACTCTAATTTATAAAACTATTTCTCTACTGATGGACATTTATTGTAGTATTTCCAACAACATCTTTTTACATATGTCTTTTCATGGTTGTGCAAGGATTTTTGTAGAAAAGATTCTTAGAAGTTGGTTTGCTGGATCGTAGAGAATGTGCATCACATCTTTTTTTTCATAGACTTTGCCAAATTGCCCTCCAAAAATGTGTCAAGTTACTCTATCAAAGGGTTTGAGAATGAATATTTTTTTACATTTTCATTAGTTCCATCTTTAAAATCAAGAACTGCAATGTCACTGGTGAATCTGCCTGAAAAATCCTCAAACTGTTCAGTTTTTTTAAAGATTGGCATGATAGTCTTGCAGAGCCAGATTCACTGTTTTATGGAAGAGCAACTCGTATGGGTATGCTCCAAGGCATGGCTTGGAAATGGAAGCATTAAAGCTTTCGACTCTCAGAGATACTTCTGAAGCCAACTCTAAAGCTGCTTGGAGAATTCTGAGTGGCATACAAGTTGGGTTCACTTTAGCTGTCAGCATTTCTGAGGGCAAAATGTATCTACAGAGTTATCAACTTCATTCAACAGCCTTCGTTGTGGGATTTTTAGTCTTCCCACAGGAGATATTTAGCTAATAGGAAGATTATCCATGTACATAATGTGTATCTATCAGGTCAGTGGTAATGAGCCATTTGGTCCATGGGTATCACAGCAATAGCTACAAAGTTCCGTATTCCCTCTTCTTCAACTATAATATCTCAACTCTGTAAACTACCTTTTCTGATTAATTATTGAGTGCACACTTTAGTTTTGTATCAATGACTTTAAAATATAATATCTTATTTAACTTTTAAACAACTATAGGAGCTACGAATTAATATTCCCCTTAAGGACAGAAACCAAATGCCAGAGAGTTTAAATAATAGCCACACAGCTAGGTTGTGGCAGAGCCAGAATTTGAAACCATATCCATCTGATTCCATACTGTTAACAACCATGACTTACTACTTGCTAAATGACATGCTTGTTAAATAATGTCATTTTCTGGTCTGTTTAAGGACATCTGATTGCATTTTGTACGAAGCGTCCCCCATCTGACTTTTATTCTCAATGATTTATTTCTTTCCTGATCTCATTTTGTAGCTAAGACAAAACCAACTTCATTAATAAACCATTTTGGTCTCTAATCTTGTGAAGAAATAATATACCTATGACATAGTAGTTACAAGTATAGAGTAAGTCTCCCTGAGTCCAAATCCTGATGCTACCGCTTAGCAATTGTTGACCTTGGGCGAGTCTCAGTTTTGTCATTTGTAAAATTGTTACAGTAAATTTGCTCACCTCATTGGATTATTTTGAGAATTAAAATGAAATAGTGCATTAAAGCATTTAGAAGTTTACCTGGCACATACTAAGTATAAATCAAGAGCTGACTTCCCCATGACTGCTTCTTTCCACTGTTTCTCCTCTTGGTCCTCAGTAGCATCTGCTCTCGATGCTGTCTGGCTCCTTGACAACCTGGTTCATCCACTTCATGCTTACTTGATTATTTGTATTCTCATCCAGAATGTTCTCTCAGATGGAAGTCTTGTTCCATTCCTGCTTTGGCTCCTGGCTCAGAGTGCTTGTCATGTGGATTGTCATCTGTTTGTCATTAGATGGTCATTTCATCTCACGCTTATGAATGATGTTGCCCTACTATCTAAATGAGTCCCAACTAGCTCAAGCTCTCTGAGTGGTGTCAGTGCCTTTACAAAAGCATGCCTGATTTTTCCATCTTCCACTTTCCCTCTCTGGTCCCCAGCTTGGGTAAACCTATGCTTTGGTCAATAAAAAATTTGGTACTCATGCACCATTTCTGATTTTTTTTTCTTACTAATTCTACTTATTCAACATTTATTTAACAAATATTTCAGAGAACCTACAGTGGTTGAACCTGTACAGAACTTATCAGATACAGTGCTAGGTGCTGGGGATACAGTGGTTGAACAAAACAGACACAGAGTTTAGAGCCTACTAGATAATGATCAGATTATTAGATAATCACACAAATTTAAAGCTGTAATTATGATAAATATTAGAAAGGTGAGTCACATAGTGTTATGAGAGTCTACACTAGAGGTATTGGGCCTTGTCAGGGAGATCAGAAAAGGCTTCCCTGAGGGAATAATGCACGAGATAAGGTCCAGAGGATGAGTAGGAGTTACCTAGATGTGTGGAGAGAGAAGAGTGTTACAGGCTGAGGAAGAGCATTTACAGAGGTTTCATAGTGAAAAGGTGCCATAGGAAGTGTTATTTCTTGAAAGAACAGCAAAGGTTGAACAGAGAGACCAGTAGAATACAAGGTGCAAGATGATGGTGAGGTCAGGTGACCTCATTCTGGGCCTTATAGGCTATGCTAAGGATTTTGATCTTTGTACCAAGCACAATGGAAAACCACTGGATGGTGGGAAGTGGGGCTATGATCAGATTTTCAGATCCATTTTGTATAGTTCTATGTGGGCTAAGAGTAGGTTATGGGTGACCAGTTACAATGTACCTGAGGCAGGTGATTTAGTAACTTTATCTAGGCTGGCAGCTACAGAAAGAAATGAATGGCATTGAGAAATATTGGAGACGAAATTAACAATTTTTGGTGATACCGGATGCGATCTATGAGGCAGTGAGATGACTTTAAGGTTCCTGGTTCACACAACTGGCCAGAAAGTGATTCCCTTTACTGGGTTGGGGAAGAATGGAATTGCATACACTAGATTTATTCAATTGCAAATTACATGCTCCAAATTAGGCTCTTATAATCTCTGGGTGTAGAAACTCCCTCAGACTAGCTTGAGTAAATTTTTTATCTAAGAATATAGGGAATCTCATGGAAGTAGTGGCAAGAGGGCACTAGAGAAACTAGAAAGTTATCAGGAACTAAGATCTCTTTCTCTGGCCTCAAGACCCATCAATCTCTGCTTCTCTCTGTGAGTTTCCTCTACCCTTTTCTCTCTATTGTTTGGTTACTTCTAGTTGCTCTCTTTGCATATGGCTTACCATGGCCACCACCCAAAAATCTAATCCTAATTGATAAGCTTCAGCATTTATCACTAACTGCCTACAATTTCTATATCCTGTTTCAAAGTGTCGATACACAGAGAGAATTGTTGGTCAGCTGTCCAGTTGTATCCCTGATCCAACAGCTGGGCTGTCTGATAATTAGTGCTGCCTAGAACCTAGGTGTTGTGAACAGGGAAGACAATAATACATAAATCTAGTAAAACTACTTTAGAACCAGAAAAGTTCCAAAGTACTTTTTGGTATTGTTTGTAGTGACTAGCACATAACTAGCATCTAGTAGATGCTCACTAAATACTGTCCTTATTGAGTCATTGGAGATCTTTTAATATTTTTGAAAGGCCAAGATACATCAGAATTTCCTGTGACAATTTTTTAAATTCACAGTTCAAGGTCCACCTTTAGAGAAACAGATCAGTAGATCTGAAAGGGGTCCCAGGAATATGAATTTCTAAAAAAGGGACCCAACATAAATTTGATACAAGTGGTTCCTACACCATACTTTGATGGATACTGTTCTAATGTATCACCAAATCATGCTCAGAAATCTCTTTTGTAATCTCTGGACACTGAACTCTTTTTGGATCTTGGAACTCTATTTATCCGTTTATATAATGGGCCAAATATTTATCTCTTGCTTATATTCAAAGGTGAAATTGAAGGTTAATAACATAACTTTGGAAATAAGGTTTGACCTCTCTTTTCCAGAGCCATAATAAATATGAAATATGTTAATATATATCTGGACAGCTTCTGTATTGCTCAAATTATATCAAATTCTTAGCATTCACTATTTCCTGAGAATGACCCAGGAATGAATAAGACCTCATCAGTGTTTTATCGTCTGCTTTTGGGAACTGGAAATGTAACTCTTAAATCACTGCTACTTGTCCTGAATAAAGTTCTTACAAGGGAACAGAGGAAAGTTCTTGGAAAGTCAAACAAAATGCTGTCTGTAACTGCCTAGCTTTTCAAAAACAAGCATTTCTGATTATAAAAGATCCATTTTGAGGAGTGCCACCTAACAAGACAGCCCCATTATACACATTGTTTACTTACAACAGAATATGACTCTAAGGACAGTAAAATCTCAAAGCAAGGGAAGCCTGGGAGAGTTGCCAACCAGCTCCTGGAAAGAGTGGGTCCTTCAACCTGGCTCTAAGTCCTCACTTTTCTTTTTTCCCTTAGCCACTGCAGTCGGATGCTTGTCCCTTGTTTTTGAGAACTCTGCTCTTCTACATTTCACATTCTGATGGTTACTTCCAATTCCTTTTTGCTGGCTCTTTCTCCTTTTCGCTTTAGTGTTTTCCAGGGTTCTAGCTTCATTGTTGATCAGGCTCATCATCTTCCCTGCTTTAGCTACAATAAATTTGTAGTTGATTCTCATATATCTACCTCCAACATGGAACGCTCTTTTGAACTCATATTTCCAATAGCTTCTGAAATTTTTCATTTATTTGGCATATGGACAGCTCACGTTTAGCGGGTCTAAAGCTCGGGCTTATTGTTTTCTCCTTCAACCTTATTCCTTCTTCTCTGTTCTTTATTTATTAAAGGTACTAGCCTCTACCAGAGACTTTGCAATCATCCTTGATTCCTCACTTTTGTATTCCTGTCAGTTCTTCCCCACCACTATCCTGATTCAGGCCCTCATGTATTTATCATCTCTCATAAGGGCTATTGCAGTATTCTAATTTCTCTGCCTTAAATATCTCCTCACTCCAATTCAAGAATCACATTGTCACAATTATTCTTCTGAAATACAAACCTGTTCGTGTCTACTTAACACCTTTGATATTGGATGTATATTAGCTACATTATATAAAACTCATTATTTAGCAGAGCTCAAGAATTTTCACAGTCTGGGATCAGTCTGCCTTTCCAGTTTAATCAATGATCTGTCTCCTAATAACAACACTATTTTTTTGAATGACGGGTACTTTAAATGTAATGGGACTTCCATGAACAGTAGGATAAATATGAACAAGATACTATTATCAGTCTTATTTAACACATGAGGGAAGTGATACTAAGGAAATTTGTATAACTTGCCCAAGATCACACAGCTAGCAAAGGATGGAGTACCAGGGTGGGACGAAACTCTCCTTAGTCACCCTGTTATTCTGTCTTTACAGGAGCCACAGTGAATCCCCACCTGTGGATGTGCCTTTGTTCATGCTACCTCCTCAGCATACATCGTCCCACCTCCCTGCTGAAAATCCTGTGTGCACTTCGAGGCCCTGCTTAAAAGGTACCTTGTCTATGAAGCTTTACCAGACTTCTTACATTATAGCAGAATTAAAAGCTCCTTCATGTTACTTCCTCCAACACCATGTGTATATGTCAATTATAATATTATATTACTTTGTGTAAAATTAGCTTCTTGATGTGTCTCTGCTAAATTCAAGTGAACTCTTTGATGACTTTATGCGTTGATCATTTTTAGGTCCCCAATGTCTAGTACATAGTAAGTACTTAGGAAATATCTACAAAATGTAGAAGGAGGTATATTTTTGTAATCTCGTTAGGTTATTATTGGCTAATCTAAACATTTCTTCTAATTAAAATTATTTTAGGTATTAACACATAATCATTAAGGCTTCTCAGTAGGCTGCTCAAAATTTAGTAATGATATGTCATGAGTAGGTGTTTTCAAGAATGTTAATTGAGACTACCTAGAAAGTATTTCTGCTAGAAGCACCAAGGAGCCTTGACAGTCAGTCGTATTGATGAGACACTTCTCAGTGGTAAACAACAGAAAACCTAACTCAAACAATAAGGGGAATCTATTGCCTCATGTTATAAAAAAGAACAGTGGCAGGGCAAAACTTGATTTGGTAAGAATGAGATCTTTTTCTTATTTTGGCTCTAATTCCTTGGTGTTACTGCTATTTTCAGCATGTATTTCCTCCTGTGGCTCTCCGGCTACATGCTTGCTCATTCACACCCAGGGCAGGGGTAGGGGAGTGGAAGTTGGGGTGTAGGGGAGAGTGTGTCTCTTTCCCCACTAGTCAACAGGATTCAGTCTGTTTGGATCAATGTAGGTCATACCTATCCCTAAAAGTCAAGTGCAATAGAAAGATATGAGTGCACTGATCAGGGAGTCCTGTGCCACACCCCACTGTTAAGGCTGATGTGGCACCAACTTTTCCCAAACAAGCAGGCTTCAGGGAAAAGGGTAGACACTTTAACAAAAGCCTGGTTGCTGATACAAAGCCAAGGGCAAGTGGGTGATGGCCAACGAAAACCAGTAAATGGCCCATGAACAATCTTTATAATAATGGATCGAAAGGATGGGGAAAATGTGTGATCTGGAAGCAGTTGCCACGCCTTTCAAGAAAGACTCACAACTCAGTTGTGTTTCTGTGGAGGAGAGAACACACCATGTAAAGGTACCACTTATCACTGTGATAATTGAAAAGAGAGAATGTTGGATGTTGTCTGTTCTCTGCTGTGGAAGGCTGACCTGCTTGGTCTGCATCAATGAGCTCTGAAGATTCAGGATGGGTTCAGCCAACGGGGAGACCAGGAGGCAGGAGGAGCGTGAGGTCAGGGTATTTATTCCTCTGTTTCCCTCCCTCCTGGGCCATGGGTTGGCTACGTCCCTGATCCTGCCAGGCAGTGCTCTCTACACACCTACCCTCTCAGAATTCGAAACCACTCCCTCCCTTTGCCTCCCCAGGTCTTGGAGATGTTTCTGTTTCTGGAGTTCTGCATTGCTGCTTTCTTTAAACTCTGCTCACCACATTATTAAAGAGTCTTTTTATTAAACTCATCTCAAATTACCCAGTTGGAGCATGCCATCTGTTTTCTGCCAAGACCCTCACTGATACAGTGGGTAATCATTTCTCTCCTAACATATTTTCAATCACTACAGCCACACTTTTCTAAAATAGAATGATCATGGTATCAGCCAAAGCTAAATTTTCTTTTAATTGGAAGAAAGCAAAGCTTTCTGGGTCAACTTTGGTCATTTGTGATTCAGTCACCAAGTCAAGGGATTTTCACCGAAGGACAAAAGCACTGGCCAGAGTTTTTATGACAATTGTAAAGGAGGTACTTCCTGTAGTTTTCGTGTTCATGTGCAAGTTGTTAGGATTTCTCTGGACTCCTCTAACTACAAATAATAAATAAATGCAAATGTTAGTTTAGGAACTTTGGTTTTTACAATATTTTGGCAAGAACATTTATTCTCACTGGTATTAGTACAGTTTTTAACTATTAAAGGAAGAATGTAGAGTTATATTGTCATGATAATAGTATTTACTATTCAAATTACTTATACAAACTTTTCTGTCTATGCAACTTAGTAGAAATGGCACCCCCAAGAGCAGATTTCCTAAGATTATTTTAATTTTCTTTTAAAAAATGATAGTAAACATTTTATTTTCTTTATGCTGGGATTCAAGTCTTTGAAATGGCTCTAGAACACAAGACACCAATGGTTAAGAATCATTAGCGTGGGCCATTCCATTCAGTGCTGACTGGATTCAATTTTGTCCCCAAGGTTGGCTAATTTCTTATTTAGATATATTTACAATGTCATGAAAGTTAGCGATAATGATCGTGTTTATATATGAAGGTTTTTTATTTAGTGTGGGGAAGGTTGTATTTTTCAGTGCTGAAAAATAACTTGTGAAATAGATTCTTGGATCTCATTTTCAGAGACTCTGGATTAATAGACTCTGGTAAGCTCCGGATTTCATTTTTTTCCCACTCTGTGCTTTGCTCATTATGTTCCAGCCACAAAGGCTCTCCTATTGTTCCTTAAATAAGTGAAGTTGTTCCTGACCCACGGTTTTACACTGGAAACCATGAGTTTTCACTGATATCTCCAGTTTCAATTTACCCAGCAGCTTTCATTCTCATCCACTCCCGCTCTCCACATCTGTACCCCCCTTCTCCAACAGCAAGAAATTTGCCTTTCATTATCCTTAATATATTTTACTTATTTGCTTAATCCCCAGTTCAAAGGCAAACTCATAATTCCCATTGGTCTGCTGTGTCATTCGAAATCCCTCCTTGGATGGGTCCCAATCTCTGCCTT
Organism: Avahi laniger; assembly: GCA_963575035.1. NCBI lineage: Eukaryota > Metazoa > Chordata > Mammalia > Primates > Indriidae > Avahi > Avahi laniger. Next base: position 52,784 of record CAUYSK010012076.1, on the reverse strand, counting down.
CCCAACCCTCTTCGGTGCCCTCCTTGTGGCTGGGCTTTTTGACTGGGAAACAACTTTATCTTTTAACACGAGCTTATAAAAATTACTTATGTTCAGGACAGGTTTTAGGATTAAGGAGTGAATTGTGTTATAAGCTCTAAAATTATATTCAATGGTTATTTGTATTCTTACACTTAATATAGCATTCACTGAGTGAATTAATGGCCTGAAATAATAATAAAATATTCCCAAACTTTAGTAGAGCAGAAATACTACTAGGCTGGTATCTAGTTCTAAATGTACTATCTAAAGCACTAAGAATTGGAGCAATTATTTTAGTTCATTCATTCATTCAAGAAATACAATTTAAGCACCTTCTGTGTTCCATAAACTATCGTAGGAGGTAGGTATATAAAAATTAGCAAAATGGACTTGGTCCCCGTTGTCCTAATGCTTACAGTCTAGCTGAGTAGCAAACACCTAATGAGATCTAGCAATAAAGTAGGGCAAGTGCTTTGTTACAGCTGTAGAGAGAGGCTGAGAGCACGCTAGAGGATGCCGAACTGCATCTGAAGGAGTAGTGAGGGAGGTTTTCTGGAGACGATGACAGTTAGGCTGCAGCCTCATGATGCATAGCAGTAGGCAAAGTGAAGAGGAGGGAGAAGCATAGTGAGAGCAAGAGGGGCAGAATGTGGGAAGGTGAGAGAGAGCTTGTTGTGTTGGAGGAATTAAATGAAATTTGAGGTGGTGGATACAAAAAGAATGGGAGATGTGGGAGAGATGTGGCTGGAGAGGTTATTGGGGTCTCATGGGTCTGTTAGGAGACTTGGGCGTTATTCAGAGTGTGATGAAAAATCACTCACATGGGAGTGATGCAATTAGCTCTTCGGAAGCATTGCTCTGGCTTCCTGACTGAAGAGGGGGTGCAGGTTGGGGCAGGAGAGAAAGTCTGGAGGTGGAGCAAGAGTTCAGATGCTGTCTTAGCCATCCCAGGGGGAGATGACGAAGGCGTGGCCTGGGCAGAGACCGTGAGGGTGGATGGATATCAGTGAAAGACAGGTGGACTCGGTAGAAATGATGCCCCGCTCTCTGGTGTTGGCAGATGCTCTTCACTGAAATGGGGGACATAAGTAGGCTGGGGTAGACTGGTGCTGGGGGATGATGAAGGGGAGATGAGGAAATCACTCCCCTGTTTGTAAAACGAGAGGGTCAGACTCACAGCAATAAAATTTTATGATTTTCTTGTTTTGTCTTCATGTGGCTAAAGACAGAGTAATTTAAAGCTGTTGGAGAATTCTCTAAATATTTCCCTTTTCCTCTTGCTATTCAGGCATTTAACCAATCCAGACTTTAGTTACTAATTAAGCTCAGGGAACAGGAAATGTTTGTATTCCTTAGTATTGAAATTGAAACAAAAGAAAGGGAGGGGTGCTGGCATAAGCTGGTAAATACGTTAGCTTTCATAAGCATGAAATAACACAAGATTGATCATTCCACGTTTTATAACTTGGGTGATTTTCGATATTCCGCGGCCAGGCTGACTTTATTGTGCTATAATTCTCAATTCTGTGATTTGCGCTTTCTCTTAGCTTGAGCAACTCTTCCAATTGCTTATGACTTTACAGTTGCTGCAGGGGAATCGTTATACACAGATGGCTTTTAGAAGGGGAGTCAATTTGGTAGGCATTTTCCTTGATTATGATGCCTCCTCTCTGCACTGGTTGTTATGAGTGAAGATTCTTGCATGTCAAATGGTGAACATGTTTCCAGGGTCTTGGAAAAGGAAGGAACATAGCATTTGGCAGATGATCACTGTATGACTATACTCTGATGAAAAAGCTGCCTGGTTCCTTTAATTTATTCAGATAAATTTTTATAAGCAATAATAAAACTAAGCCAACATGAGGCACCAAAGGGAAAAGACTAAGCAGAATTTGCAACAGTGAGGAAATATTGACTTGAGCATATAATTATATCCACCTTGTTATATGGTTTCATTTTCATCTGTTGAAACCTTGCAAAAAAGTACAAAAATCTTGTCAGACATACCTTGTACCTACTTTTTTTTTTTTCCCAGTTCATTCAACTATGCTTCCAGGAGAACACAGGCCAAAAAAAGAAATAAATACTTCTTAAATTTGAAGCCAATTTTATTTCTTTTCTTGGATTAACTTTTAAGTCAACTATTTTTTTGCACAGTTGATGCAAATTTATTGTAGAAGTAACAGATAATAGAAGCCAGTGTTTTTCACCTAAATTTGTCATAGTCTGGGGAAAGACCTGATCCATCTGGATGATCTTTCAGTACAGAGCTACAGAAGATAAAATGGACATCAATGACCAGTCTGGTTATTTCACATTTAGATATTTTTGTGATCTGTAACAGAAAAGTCATGCCACTATCCCACAGTGGACTTCTTCACGAGGATTAAGAAAAGTTAGGTCATGATGGGTCGTTTCTCCAGTTTAATGAACTCCAATCAAGCAAAATTCTCTTATTAGCTGTCAAAAGTTGACTTTGTTGCCAAATTTCAAGAACCTAGAGCAAAGTGAAATACATTCCTGTTTGAAGAAGCCTGCTTCCTAAGGTCTGCAAATAATACTTAGCAGTTATTGAGCACTTCCTATGTGTCAGACATTATGCTAAGTATCTTGGGTGTATTTTATTTAATCCTCATGGAAAGCCCATGAGGTAGGTATTACTCCTTCTTTAACAAAAAGGAAATTTAACTACAGAGAGATAAACTTGTTGCAGATCACAGGGCTTTTCCTCTTAACCGTGAGATTAAATTATTTCCCCTCTTCCCTTTGTGTGACCCTCCTCTCCGGCATGAGAATGGTTCCATCTCATCTCAGTTAGAAGAGGCGTTTCTTCAAATTTCAGTGAAAAATAGCTGGGATGAAAGACACCTATTTCCTGAACTCCAGAACATCACGTCTCAGAGATCCCGTGGTTGAGGGAATCATGGTGGCAAGGAAGGAGACGGAGCACTCCGTCTCTGCTCTACTCGGGATGGAGCCAGTTTGGGGATTGTATCCGGAGAATATCATTCATTTTGTCTCTCTGGCAAGACAGTCTGTGGGGCACTTGTGCGATGAATCTTCTCTACTTGTCTGTCTTTCCACTTACTCTCCAGGGCGATTGTGCCTCAAGTTCATGGTTTCCACACAGTTGTTCTTTGTCTCCTTCTTCACAAGTCTACACCTTAGAAGGGGGCACACACACCCTTTCATCGCCACCTTGTTGCATGCAGTGTCCTTCCTCCAAATCTTGTTTACATCTTGGAGATCATATTTACTTACCTATATTTTAATTTTGAGTTTTCTCCAATGATTTTCATTTTTGTGCATTTTTTAAAGATATTGAATATTATAATAGTTTTCGGCTTATATTCTGTTTCTCAGTTTCTTGTAGAAATATTTTTTTTCTTGCTCCTATATTATTTCCTTGATATCATACTAACATAATTGGAGAATGCCTTCAGAAATTGGAAATATAATGATAATAATAATGTCAGGCACTTTTACATGTTTTTATATTTTACATTTTGTGAAACACTTTTTAAAATATCATGCAACGTTATTCCCAATTTATATGTAGGGGAAAGGAGGCTGAACGGCATTGGCAGACACATATTTCGTCTCCAGCTCCCCGTCTGTCTCTCACATGGCCCTTCTTGTTGTTATACTGCCGTGGTGGTTTTATGAGTATTTCTCTGGATGCTTTTTCTTCCCCTACTTTCACATCTGGTTTAAAATTCATCTGATCAGCTGACTTTCATTTTTTCCATCTGTAAATCGAGATGCATTCTCTGGTTTTACCTATCACATATAGTTTTTGAATCAAACGAGAGCGCGTATATGGAGGTGCTTGCCATGTGAGCCTTATGAACGTAAGATATGGTATACCTTACCCTCCTCTGCCCACTCTTCTCTTGTATATATCAGGTAGTGGTGAAACTTCGGAGCATGTGACAATCACCTGAGGGAACGGGTTAAAAGTACAGTTCCCAAGAGGTTCTGAATGGTAAGTAGGATGAAGCCCATAAATGTACATATTTAAGAAGAATAACAGATAATTCTTACCCAGAATATCTGTGGGCCATATTTTGGGAAACACTGCTCTAATGGGCCTTGTTTCCATTTCACAGACGAACAATTACCCTACCGTTTAGAACCCAAAGATTCTTATATCTGGATAAACCTATTATGTTACTTTTCACTTCACTGTCTGTGAATTACCTTGAGCAACTTTAAGGAACAGGGGGACCACTCAGTGTGTATAAGAAAAGTTATTTCTCATGACATTGAAGCTTGATTTCCTATGCAAATAACTAATCCTCTGGAGAAAGGTTCTCTTTTGGGTGTGAGAACTGAGCAAGCATGGAGTGGCTGCTGACATTCAGAAGCAGCCTGCTGGACTGCAAAACAGCACATTGGACAGGCGGGCTCCAATCTTGAATCAGGTACTCATGTTGACTGTGTGACCTGGGCCAAGTCTCTTTCTCTGAGCTGGTTTAAAATTGTAAAATCTGTTTAAAATCTGTGTGTGTTAAACTCTCCCACCAAAATACAATGGAGGAACATGTTCGAGTCCTCAAAGAACTTTGACCACAGCTGGCGTTAGCCTACTACTGGATAAAATATCTTTGAAGTATCATGTCTTACTTTGAAACTTAAAGGTTTTTATTTATTTATTTATATTTTTTTCCTTCTATTCCATCATATGTGCATGCTTACTTTAGTGTAAAAGTAATGTTTAAAATTAAATACTATGGAGTAAAACCGAAACTCCCGCTGCCTCACATCCTGGGAATCTCTATACTTGAGTTTGAAAATAGACTAGATGATCTGAAAGATTCCTTCCAGTTCTCTGATTTTATGATTTGAGCAAACTCTTTAAGTAAATTTGTCACTTGACACACTGACCTCTACCTCCCAATCAGATGTTCTCTGATGTCCAGGGACCGGGAGAGTATTCTGAAGGAAAAAACACTCACCTATAAGGTAACTGTCACTTTGATGTAAAGGCTCCAGTGCTACATTTATTGACCTGATTCACAAAGGGTTTTGTGGGTTTCTAAATGCTCTCTGAGCTCTGTATGATATTCATTGGCCTCCAATTGAACTTGTACTTGCAAATAGTTATCAGAGTGTGGGTTTGAAGAAAAGAATCCAACTTGACGTGAACACCCATGCTGGAATTTAATGCAACTAAAGTTTGTTGAGGGCACTTTGTCATCCTCATTAAATATATTGATCTTTCTGTGTCTCAAATCACCTCTCTGTGTGAACTTCTTGGCTACTAATTATCCCTCCATATTGGACATATCTTGACCTCTTTGCTCTTAGAAAGATAAGTAGATAAAAATTCTAAACAATTTGAATTCTGTTACCTTCCATAATAAGACCTCATTATAGTTCTAGCATACACCAGTGAACTTAAAACCAACGGTATTTAATTTTGTGGGGAGCTGAAGAGACACACAGTACCACAGAGGGACACGTACCGTCTTTAAGAAGCCAACTGATCCCTCAGATACCTCTCTGAAGGGTGGCAGTAATAAGCTATGATCCTAAGCTAGATTCTGGTGAGACTCCACACTTCAGAATGGAGTCCCTTGGACTAAATTCACAAGCAACTGATGCATAACAGAATGTCAATGTATTAATTCATGTTAGGAAATATGATTGATAAGTTGGCAAAGTATGTATGTCTTTAGATCAGGACACTGGTATCCCACCATACAAATGTATACAGAAACCAAATTATCATCAGCGGTTTGCATGGTGAGCATGAGATTAGACCATATGTTTAATTGGATGATCTTGGTAGTTTGAGGGCATTAAATTATGGCAGTATGGTGCATGCATCTCTGCCATAGGCAGATAATGAGCTAGATTCGTTCCTTACATGAGTCCTTATCACAGTGGTTGTGTGTGTGAACTCACCTGGGATCAAAATCTCACTACGACTTACAGCTGTGTGACTTTTGATACCTTTCTCGCTCGTTGACCCTCACCTTCCTCTTTTGTAAAATTCTGTGTTACTCTGTTCTAGTCTTTTTACAGATTTTTAACTTGTGGTAGAAAATCCAATTTTTCTTATTTCCTGATTTTTAGAGTGCATCTCGGTGTCACCCTCCTGCAGCCACTCAAACTTCAAATTGAAATTTCACTGCCCTACCTGTTCTCAGAAAGAAAAGTTGACTGAAAGAAAATTCTTATCTCCTAAGAGAACTCAATGACCAATTTTATGAACTGTTTGACTTCTGGGAGAAAAGTGAAGCCCGAGTGCCCCATTTCTTCCTAGATGGCCTCCAAATGTGACAATTACTGATAGTCAAGGTTTCATAGAGAAAGGTTGTCGGAGGGGAAAAAAAAAATCTGATTTCAACTCAGTGACTGTTCTCAAGACCTCATTAATCTCTCCCTGTTTCCCACAAATGCCACATGAAGCCACTGGCACTCTAAATTGGAATTTTACTGGCTACTGTTTTTTCAGGGAGAAAGAAAGTTTGAGAAGGAAAAAATTCAGTTCCTTCAAGTTATCTTAGCGGATCGGTTAAATATGAATAAGGCAATGAAAATCATTGACAAGAAACAAACAAATCTTGCAAAACATTCAGGAATCAAAGATGGGCTTGCTGGCCAGGAATTATACCAGCAGGGTAAAGAGCCACAAGTTAAAGTCCAAGTACAGTGTGTTAATTGACTAACTTCTCTTGGACAGAACACAGTCAAATTTAGGAAAAAAACACCTAGATAATTAAAATAAATGCCCTTGTTGTCTTAATACATTCAACAAATATGTATAAGTGACGTGCTGGCTCTATGGCAGGCACTGGAGACACAGTGGTGAGCAAAATTGATCTGTCCTTGTGGAGAATGCAACCCAGTGCGAGAGTCAGGAATTACATTGCTCAAACAATCACACACGCAAATGTGAGGTTTCAGATGGAGTTTGTGTTATGAGGGAGGCATCTAGTGGGGATTTTTGACCCAGAGAGGAAGGTCAGGAACGCTCTTCCTGAGGAAGTGGGAAATGAGCTGAGAGGTGAAACATGAATGGGAGCGAACTAAGTGAGGGGGAGGAAGAAAAAGCTGAGAGCTTGCAGAAAGCTCGCCTGGCAGGAGAATGAAGTGAGTCCACGGGACTCAAAGCAGGGCAGTGGGGTGCAGGCCAGAGCCCTCAGTGCCTAATCTGGTAGGATTTGTGCCACCAATCCAGGGATGACAAAAAGGTGCGCTAACAAAAATACACCATGTGTAGAAGAGAAGAAAAGGAAGGAAAAGATGGAAAAAAGGAAAACAGAGAACCGGCAATGTGAACTTACCATGTATATGATGTCAGGTTTTACTGGAGGAGACAGAAAAATGATTTCTAAGCTGTAGCAAGAGGCCAATTTCAATGGAGAACTACTGTCTAGCATACTGCTTCCCAGTAAGAGGCTTACTTTCATTCTTCATATGATCCTCAAAGCTAACAAATCTTCACTCACTCTTTGGTTCCCACAAACTTGAGGATTGGGGAATGGTTTTTCTCCGTCAGTGGAGTACCATGAGGGCAGTGAAGGGGTCAACTGCATTCACTGTTGGAGGCCCCAGGTCTACGGAGTGCCTGGCACACAGTAGGTGATCAATAATATTTGTTGAATAACAGATCTAACATACACTCCGTTTCCCCTTTTAATCACCACCTCTTTTGTACTCTTAAACTGGAAATAGACTTGTGACGAGGAGACTCCCTTCCCTTCCTACCTGCCCCCTGGGAGCACTTAATGTCTCCCCGTGTTGTGGCTGTGAGCATATTGCAATCGGGGTGGCCTGGTGGGGTGCCGTTTTGGGAAAGGACTTGGGAGAGAAGAGGAGACCAAAAGTGGGCTTAGCCTATTTAGGGCAGGACTGGAGGTGACGGATTAGAGGAATCAAAGCAGGAACAACTACTTTCAGGGGTAACCACCGTCGCCCACTTGGTGTGTTTCCTTCCAGACCATTTAAAAAAAGGTACATAGAAGTTTCATATTTGTATGTTGATTTCTAAAAATCAATAAAAATATATTATTTTTTTACTTATAAGTTTCTTCTTATGCAGAATATAAAGATCAACCTCTTTCTTCTGTTCCACTTACATATAATTTTAAAATTTTGTTTTCTTACAAGTATTACAAGAACATTTTTAGGCTTTTTTTCTTTAGTTAGAAAATTATAAGCAAGAAAACAGAAATGAGCCATTATCTCAAAACCCAAATTATCCCTTTTGACATAAAAAAAGCCATTCATGTACACAGTGAAAAAAAATCACAACAATAAAGACAGGGATTCATAAAAATGAAAAGCCTGCCATCCCCGGGTTCTCTTCCCAAATTAAACCTCCTTTATAGTTTCTGGCGCATATTTACAGACGTAAAACTGCACAGTGCATGTATGGTCTATACACAGCAAAAAAATGGAGCACACCATACGCAACAGTCTGCACATTGCGTATTTCCCGTAATAAAATGTCCCAGGGTCATTCTGTAGCCTGTGAGAAGCAAGGGTAGTACCGTGGCTCAGTGCATAAACTCTAGTTCTATGTAGCCTGGGTTTAAATCCCAGCTCTGCTACTTACTGGTTCTGTGACCTTAGGTGATTTAACTGATGAGCGTCTCAGTGTCCCTGTCTCTAAAATGGGGATGTAAAAGTGCCTACTTTATAGTGTTGCTATGAGAATTAAGTGAGCTAGTTCACAAAATATATTGGCAACTGTTCTTTGCCCATACTAAACTACGTATCCTAGCTGCTAACATCGTATCAACATCTAATGTTATTATCTCGGCTGTTACTATTTTTATCATTTTGTCAGCACGTAGAGATCTACATCATTCCTTTTTAATTTGCTTACAAAACTTTTTATTATGAAAACTTTTAAACAAACAGGAATGAAGAGAATAGTGTGAAGAATTCTCATAGCCCTATCACCCAGCTTCAGAAATTTCAGCATTTTAGGCAATTTGTCTTATCTCCCCCACTTTTTTTATTGGAATATTTTAAATCATATCCAAATGGCATTTCATTTTACTCGTAAATACTTTTCAGTTTAAAAACTGAAAACATAACCTCTATGCCATCATCACATCTAATTCCTTAATATTTTCTAAAGTCTGATCCATGTTCAAATTTCTCTGGTTGCCTCAAAAACGTCTTTCTACGGTTGACTTGTTCAAATCAGGTTTCAAGCATAATCCATATATTGCATTTGGTTTTTATGCTTCTTTTTTTTGCCCCCCAAAATAGTCTCCTGTCTTCCCTCTCCTGCTCCATTTTATTTTGTTACTTAGAGAAACAGGGTTGTAAATAATGTCGCATATTTTGGACTTGGCTGATTGCTTCTTCATGGGTCATTTAACTTGTTACTCTATTCCCGTATTTCCTGTAACTTAGTGGTTACAGCTAGAGTTTGGTTACTCATACTTTCTGGTGCCACATTCTGTCATCCCATGGTAAGACTCATCTTTCTAATGATTACACAGTGTTCCTTTGGATGGTTGTGCATAATCTATTTAGTTGTTCCTGCATGGCCAGTACCGCAAGGAACTTCTGTGTGCACACTTGTGTGAGTATTACCGGGAGTGAAAATTCTGTATCAAATGATAGAAATTAAGTAATGTGTATAAGATATGAGGCCACAAATCTTCCCCTTATTAGGTTTCCAATTCGTTTTTTATTTATGAATGGATGGAGGTAAATTCAGCTAAAAAGACTGTGGTTAGAAACTAAATTGCAGAATATTAAAGCTAAAAGTCTCATTCCGGCAATTGTAATAGAGTTCATACAAGTAGATAGAAGAGTTAGGGCTGAGATGCAAGTCAGTGTGGTCCAAATGCACCATGAAATCAAAGAAAAGGCATTGTAGGTTCATCAAGTAGCATTAATTTACTTTTTTTCTAATTATAATAATTTACATGCTACTTGAGTAACTGGAAATAGAAAAACGTTGAAAGAAGAAAAAAAAAACTCAACCATAATTGTATTACTTAGAGGCAGTTGCTTTTACTAACATTTTGGTTTATTGATGTGTAGTTTTTTTTTATGTCATATTAACATTTTTCATAGTTTTGATCATACATTATAAATAATGTTGTAAAATGTTCTTTTTACTTAACAGTATACTTTCTCCCAAGTTATTAAGAACTTCCTACAAACATATTTAATAAATACATAAAATATCACAGTGGGTTTATCATAATTAACTACATTAGTGTTATGAGGTATTTATTTTTTACTAGATATTCACTATCATAAACACTTCTGCAAATATAATTATGAATTGACAAATATTTATTAGTACTCTCATTGTTACAAAGTATTTGTGCCAAATGTAAAACTTTTCCTCTGTTTTTGAATACATTCTTCATAATCCAAGAAAGGGGAGTTGGAGAAAGAAGTAGAGGAGGAAGAAAAGCAGCACGAGGTGGTGTGGGAGGAGACAAATTCTTCTCCTGGTCCAGCAGCCCTTAGATTGCAGTGTACGTAAGAATTATCTGGGTGCTTATAAGATACAGATTCTTGGGCTTCACTCCCAGATTCTGATGTAATAGTCTGGATTGGGTCAAATGCCCGATTTTGATTTTAAACAAATTCCTGGGTATTTATGACATCAATGGTTTGCGGCACATATTTTGGGGAAAGTTGCCAAAGTCAGTTCTTCACGTACTGATGAGCTGGTGATCCTCAGTGGTGTGTGAATGCTCAACATGGAAACCAGTTAAAGCCTGGAGCAGAATGCTTCATAACCGACTCACACCCCATGTTATAAAAATACTGCTGGCTTTCCACGGTGGCGGTTGGTCTGGTTGTACTTTCATCTCTGAGGGAGACTCCTCACTCTGCTGTCTCAGGTTTTCTTCTCTCTTTATCTCCATACTCCTTGGAAGACCAGCATTCAGCAGTTTGGATTTCTACAAGTAAGGTTGCTATTTGGCTTTCTGAAGGGCTCGTACATGATTGGTCAAAATGATTTGTGGCAACACTGTCAAGTATACTGAATTATGTAGTGAGGCTTTCTGATGATGGAGTATGTGCTTTTGAGAAGGAAATGGCCTTTATAAATCTTTTTTTTAACAAGAGCTTCAAAAATTTGCTTCATTCATTGAAGCTCATAACTGTGTCCTCATATCAATAAACTTTGTGCATGAAAGATTGGTTGCTTGAAGCACTCCTCTGTCTTTGGATACTGCTGAGCATAGAACAATCTATCCATCTAAGCAAGAGGGCCTTCACATTTCTGCAGGTAACTCTATGAATTATAAGCAAAGATAAATGAAAACAGGAATTATCCAACACCAACTACTTCCAGAATTAAAAAGTCTCATGAATGATGGCAGGTGGTAATGCACAGCTAGATACCTACTTCTGATATTATGAATATTTTAGTAGCTGTATGCTTAAAGCTATTGCTGTTCAGTAGAACTTTCTGTGTTGATGAACACCTTCTGTGTTCTATAATCTGCATGTCTAATACCATAGCCACTTACCACATGTGGCTATTGAGTGCTTGAAATGTGGCTGGTGTGATGTAGGAATTAAAATTTTAATATATATTATCCAAAGCAATCTATAGATTTAATGTAATTCCTGTCAAAATACCAATGAAATTCTTCACACAAATAGAAAAAACAATCCTAAAACTCATGTGAAACCACAAAAGACCGCAAATAGCTAAAGCAATCCTCAGCTGGAGAACGATGCTGGATGCATCACATTACCTGACTTCAAAATATACTACAAAGCTATAGTTCCCAAAACAGCATGGTACTGACATTAAAAACAGACACATAGACTAATGGAACAGAATAGAAGGCCCAGAAATAAATCCATGCACCTATAGCCAATGAATTTTTGACAAAGGGTGCCAAGAATACACATTGGGGGATAAACAATCTTTTCAGTGAATGGTGCTGGCAAAACTGTATATCCTCATACAGAAAAATGAGACTAGATCCCTACATCTCATTATATACAAAAATAAAATCAAAATGGATTAAAGATTTAAATGTAAAACCTGAAACTATGAAACTACTAGAAGAAAACATAGGGGAAACACTTCACAACATTGGGCTGGGCAAGGATTTTCAAAATCAGACCCCAAAGGCACAGGCAACAAATGAAAAATAGATAAATGGGATTACATTAAACTAAAAAGCTTCTGTACAACAAAAGAAACTATTAATAGAGTGAAGAGGTAACCTAAAGAATGGGAGAAAATATTTGAAAACTGTGCTTCTAAGGGTTAATATCTAGAATAAATATACAAGGAACTTAAGCAACTCAACAGCAAAAGAGCAAATAACCTAATTAAAAAATAGGCAAAAGATCTTAATAGACATATCTCAAAATAAGACACACAAATGACCAACAAGTATATGAAAAAATGCTCAATATTACTAATCACCAGGGAAATGTACATCAAAACAAGAGGATACCACCTCACCCGTGTTAGAATGGCTATTATCAAAAAGACAAAAGAAAACAAATGTTGGCAAGGATGTGGAGAAAAGGGAAAATTTACACACCATTGATGGGATTGTAAACTAGTGCAGCCATTTATATAAAACATTATGGAGATTCCTCAAAATATTAAAAATAGAACTATCATATGATCTAGCAATTTCACTCCTAGGTATATATCCAAAAGAAAGAAAATTATTATGTTGAAAAGATATCTGCAGTCCTATGTTTATTGCAACACTATTTACAATAGTCAAGATTTGAAATCAGTCTAAGTGTCCAACAATGGATGAATGAATACAGAAAATGTGTATATATACACAATGGAATGCTATTAAGCCATAAAAAAGGATGAAGTCCTGTCATTTGTGAAGTGGATGTACCTGGAGAACATCGTGTTAAGTGAAATGAGCCATGTTACATGAAATGACAGAAACACGGACACTGCATAATCTCACTCATATATGAAATCTAAAAAAAAAAAGTTGGTGTCATAGAAGCAGAGAGTAGAACAGTGGTTACCAGAGCCTGGCATGGGGGAGGATGGGAAGATGTTGGTCAAGAGGTACAAAGTTACAATTAGATACGAAGAATAACTTCTGGTATTCTATTGCATGGTACTGTAACTATAGTTAACAATAAAGTACTGAATATTACAAAGTAATGAGAAGAGAGGCTTTTGAATATTCTTGCCATAAAGAAATGCTAAATGCATGCATGAGAAGTGATGGATACAGTAACTATCCTGATTGGATCATTATATGGCATATATGTGTATCAAAATATCAAATCATACCCCATAAATATGTACAATTACAATGTATCAATTAAAAAATTTTAAAAAATTAATTAAATTTAAGTAGCTACATGTGGTTAGTAGTTGCCATATTGGACAGTATACATTTTAAGCTATTCAGTGGGTATTCCTCAGGGGTTTGAGTTAGAGGAAAGGTCAGCCACATTGAGTTTTTAAGATAAATGTAGTCTTATTTTTTGTATATAAAACTCCCCTCTCCTATAATCATGCCTCCCAAACTTAAAGAAACCATTACAATTGCAATTAGGTAGTTATTTGTACCCTGAGTCCAAAAGATGGTTTTAAATTGTTCTTTATTTTTCCATTTAATCACTTACTAGTCTACAAGAGCCCCTACTTTATGGTCCCTTTCTTTCTTTCTTCTCCCTCAAGATTCCTTCAGAACTTTTATGCCTCTCTATTTCCCTAGGACCAAAATATAATATTCAGTGAAACATGCAGTTTACATAACCATGTGTATGGTCCTTTGGTAAGTAAAAACAATGCATAAAAAAATGTTCTTTTACAAGAGGCCAGGACTAAGTTAATTGCCTTGAACTGCATGGAAGTATCCTGGTCCCTATGGACTCCAAGACAGAGGGGCGCAGTATCTTTTCCTCTCTCCTCTGATCTTTTAAAGATGCAGTACACAGACACCAGCTTTCCCCCCACATATGAAATGGGTAAGAGAGTGCCTTAGAACACTTCACAAAATCATAGAGAAATGAAGACCTTTACCCAGTAGTAAAAGGTTGAGAGTTCTTGGCAGCTGCATTTTGAACTCATCACGCAAAGTCGATGAGATGATTTACTTCCCATTGTATACAAATGAACAAAATCACATACTTAATTTTAGGTTCTTCAGCAGTGATATCATTTCTATTCTAGTTCTACTGCTCATAATTTAAGATAGAGAAGGCTTATCTGCATTCATTTCTTAGATCATTGCTTTGGCACTTTGAAGATTTTATCCAAGCATGACTTTTATAACCTTGTGGAAATTGCAGTGATAAAGGATGCATCAGCAATTTTCAAAACCATTTCTTTTTGTAGAGCCAGCCCTCAGCCTCCCTTAACAGAGCAATGGAGAGAACCACAGGTCTGTTTTACAGTCTTCATTTTTAAAGAGCTTTGTTTTGGTCAATGAGACATACCTTACGGAAACAAGGCCAACACAAACTTCGTGGTATTTTTTCGCTGCACATCTAACTAACCCTGATTAGATGTAACGCAAGGGGCTGCTCTGCCATTTCATCCCCTAAAATTGGTTTCGGAGGAATTGGTTGTAAAGGAAATGTCAAATCCTTTAAATATCAACCTTTAAATACCATGTAGGCATATGGATGTGAACATAACTTTGCCCATTCTTAGATTCTAGTGTATCACATGTCAGAATTAAAGGAAGATGTAAGAAAGGAAAATAAACTACTGTTCTTGAATAAACGACTATTGGACATGATGACTACATGAGTCCACACTGGTTCATCTTTAGAGTAAGGTCTTCTTTTCTCCAAAAGCCAGAGCCAAAATGGTGTCTGCAGGACATTGGCAGCTATGAAATGATGTGCATGCCTCATTGTTCCATCCATCTCACTTCTTCTCATGCCCGGAAGGACTTCTTTTCCTTGAAATTAAACAATCGTGAGCATAGTGTTTTGCAAATGAGTTCAAGAAGCTTGCCTTTGGGAAAAAAATTATAAAACTCCTTATGTTGGAGAGAGCAATAAAACCTGTTGCTATATGCCAAATATATTACATACTGAATAAATATTTATTCAATTGGATTGAATTCTTCTGATTACTAGGTACTGGACTAGACTGGGAAAACATGGGCTCAAGTCTCATATGTTCTTAACTGGCTGTGTGACTGGGAAAATCACTTAAACTCTCCCACTGTTGTGTAATAACGATAATAGTAGTGATATCTACTACATGGGAGTCTAAGAACATTCTTTGAAGTAATGAGGTACAAATTAAAAGATGAAACTGATGGTCATAGAGAGCCATATAAGTGAATAGTCAAGTGTAATTTTAACAAGTTTAAGTATGATTGAATCAATTGTATCTAAAGGAGATGCGTGGGAGAAAGGCACATATGTCTACATTATAAATATGCCCTCTCTGGCTTGGCGCTGTGGACGCAGTGGCTCATGCCTGTAATCCAAGCATTTTGGGAGGCAAAGGCAGAAGGATCTTGAGATCAGGAGTTCAAGACCAGCCTGAGCAAGAGCCCCATCCATACCAAAAATAGAAAAAATTAGCAGGCGTGGTGGCATCCACCTATAGTCCCAGCTACTCCAGGAGGCTGAGGCAGGAGGATCGCTTGAGCTCAGGAGTTTGAGGTTGCTGTGAGCTATGATGATGCCACTGCACTCTACCCAGGGCAACAGAGCAAGACCCTGTCACGAAAAACCAAACCAACAAACAAAAAAAATGCCCCTGGGAGTTCTATGGGAATTCTAAAGCTATGCAGGGTCAATAATTCTGTGGATTGGCAGAGATGAACTTGTAAAATTCTTCCTGAAGGAGAAATTTAACATCAAAGAACTGTCAGACAAATCAAATTTTAGAAGAATATCAAATATTAGTCTTAGATCAGGGCGATAGCAAAATGCTGATGGAATGACATTTCCTATAGGGAGAAAGTCTTTTAAAGTCACTTCACGTAAGGAGCTGGCTCCAGTCTGGAGATATTTTGCCACCCAGAAGAGACTTTTTCTACAGGTAAAACTGTAGTGTGAAATGTTCAATCACTTCTGTGGTATGTAGCAGCTTGGTCTTCCCAATTCTATTAGCACAAAAAAAGAAACTAACCTTTATCAAGAAACTACCATGATGAGCCAGCTTTATTGCATTTATTATCCTGTTTTTAATTCAGACAGGTTGATTGGGTTAATTACCTGTCATTTGGTAAATAAGGAAATGGGGACTCAGGGTCAGTAGTTTACTGGTGAGGAGGGAGCCAGGTTCAGTCTGTCTTATCCATGGCCCACGAACTTTCTGGAGCACCATTATTTTCCCAGACTATGTTCTGCCAAATGGCCTTGTGACCAAATAACTTGAGTAAGTGGCGTGTGTTCTAGCCCCTTCTTGGAGATTTCTTGTACCTATTGAAAGGTAAAAGGCACAGAAAAGGTAAAAGGCATATAGTTAATACTCTTAAAAATATTTTTTACTTAGGTTTTCTTTTCTTTTTGAAATAAACATTTCCTGTGTTTCTCAAGAAATGCATTAACACTTAAACATTTCTGAAGAATAGATATTCATGCACCATAGAACACAATTTGAGAAATGCTTGCCTCTCCTTTTCCTGGGTATAAGCTTGTTTAGTGTAATATCTCATCATTGCAGAATAATAGTGGATGAATCAAAGGACCTAAATAGGGATCATTTGTTTTCTTTGATAACGATACAACTTTGTTCATGACAATTAAATTTGCCATTTCCTTTTACTAGTAAAGACTCTTAACTATTAGAAAGGAAATAAAAAAATAAGAGTCTGAATGCCTACCTAATGTAGAATCTCCTGAGTCACAGAATCCATCAATTTCTGCTTGGATGCTTCTGCGGCTGGTAAGCTCATTAGTTGACAGCCGCCTCTAGGCTATCCGAATGGAGTCTTGTGCATCTAAGACATGTAAACGGAAATAGAAACATCATTCAGTTGTCCTTTCTTTGAGTAGCAATAGACAGCTCAGGTATTTTCTGATATACACGTATTTTGAATCCTAAATACAAAATTCCAGAAGGCATGATTGACTGAATCTGCCACTATGTTATTGATGATATGTAGCTTGAGCAAATTTATATCGAAAAGAGAGAACATAGTTTTTAAGAGGGAAATACATATGCCAGTTCCGCCTCTTAGATCTAGGAGGCCTTGGATAAGCCACTTAGTCCCCACAAGCCTCACTCACAGGTGGGACTAACAATTGCGTGTTCCTCTCGGAGCTGTGGTGAAGAAGAAATGAATGAACACACATAAAACATTGAGTAAAGTATCTAAAAACCAGCAAAGGCGCCATTTCTAGTCAGCTGGAAGAGGATTATTCTGCTTCACATTCTTTCCTTGATTTTCATTATTATTAATGCTGGGAAAAACATCAACGATAACTTTGATATTTTCTATCACGCCTTCCCAATTATTATGTGGAGTTTTCCATCTGAGCTCAACATATTGGACTCAAATGTGTAAAGGCTCCTTCTGTCTTTACTTCTTTTCTGTGACGGCATCAGAACCAAGAAATAGAACTCCTCCTCAGCCTCAGATCCAAACAAATCATTGGGAAGAGAGGTCCTACAGAGTCATTTGTAGGAAAATAGGAGTGACGTCTTACACATTGTCCCATTTTTAAACTTTACATTACGATGTATGTACTGGTGTATTAACACTTAAGCTAGGTGTTGTTAAAAATAATGGCGATGGTGACTCAGATAATAATAACATATATTGAGTGTGTACCATGTGTCAAGACCCATTCTAAGAACTTTACAGTACAGCCATTATGAAAAGAAGCATGGGAGTTCTTCAAACAGTTAAATATGGGACTACCATATGATCCAGCAATTTTACTTCTGGGTATTTATCCAGAGGAAATGAAATTAGTATGTTAAAGAGAAACTTGCACTTGTATGTTCATTGCAGCATCATTCACAATAGCCATGATATGGAATCAACCTAAGTGTGCGTTCAGCAGATGAAGAGATAAAGAAAATGTGATAAACACACACACACACACACACACACACATACAATGGAATACTACTCAGCTTTTAAAAAAGAAGGAAATCCTGTCATTTGCAACAATATGGGTGAACCAGAGGATATTATACTTAGTGAAATAAGCCAGGCACAGAAAGACAAATAATGAGTGATCTTACTTAAATGTGAAATCTAGAAAAATTAAACTTGAAGAAACAGAGAGTGGTGGTCACAGAGGCTGGGGGCAGGGTGGGAAATGGGGAGATGTTGGTTAAAGGGTACAAAGTTTCAATTAGGAGGAATAAGTTCTGGAGATATGTTGTACAGCAGGGTGATTATTGTTAATAACAAGGTATTATATACTTAAAATTGCTAAAAGAGTAGACAGACTTTGGTGTTTTCATCACAGAAAATGCTAAAAAGGATAAGGATATGAGGTGACAGATTTGTTAATTAGCTTGATTAAACCATCCTACAACATACATGTTTATCAAAGCATCACATAGTACACTGTAAATATGTACAATTTTTATCATTTATACTACCATAAAACTAAGGAAAAAAGAGCCTTACATCTACTATAGTATTCAACCCTTTCTTACATCCTATGAATAAGTATTGTTATTAACATCTCTATTTTGCTGATGAGGAAGAAGATTAATCATACACTTAATGAATTGTTTAGGTGGGATTAGAATACTCATTCTTCTCACTTTAAAATTCATGCTTTTAACCACTATATTAGAGACATAAGGCAAAACAGGAAAGGATAATGATAACGATTATGATGACGATAATTATGCCACCAGAAATTTATTGAGCACTTACTATGTACTTACTATTGAGCACTATACTAAGTGCTTTGCATATATTTAGTCATGTAATCTCTATAACAGTCCTGTGTGATAGTTTCCATTATTACCACAATTTCACTTAGGAACAAACTTGAAGACACTAAATAACTTTCTCAAGTCCACATGGCTAACAAGTAGCAGAGCTAGGATTTGCATCCAGGTCCTTTATGGATGAAGCCAATTTTTTTATGGTATAATAGACTGGACAGTAGAACCGGGACAGTAGATGTTGGTTAGCAAGTCGGGGTAGGTATTTACCCTTATTCGATGTCTAGATAAAATTTTTGTTGATCCAGGCCCCATCGATTCATTCTGTGTATCAGAGCAAGGAATTTGCATTTCCAGACCCCGCACAGGGGCTTTGCTGAGCCTGGGAAAATGGCCTGACTGATGCACAATCTGCAGGGAGCTGCAAATCTTCATAGCAGTGGGCCTTTCAGATTCCTCAGTCTTTCCTTTTCTCCTGGCCCAAGCTGAGCGAGAAATGCTTTGAGGTTAATCACACTCTCAGTGTAGGATGAGACTTGCCAAGCAGTTTTCTGGCTCTTTCTTCAATTATTAAGGTTAGAGTTCTTAACTTTCAGCCCTTGGGGGAAGTGCCTTGGCCACATGTGCCCAGCAAAACACAGCTTTTGACACCAGCCAGAAGTAAACAACAATTACACCTTTCACTTGTCAGAACAGTCTTTTTTAAGGGAGAATAAAGCAGATGAAAGGGACAATGCTTTTCAGTCTGTGTCAGAACAGTCAAAGGCCAGAGACACAGCGTGACAACTCAAGGCAGGAATCGGGAGGTGTCCTGCCCAGACCTCAATACGCACAGAACATGAGTCCTGACTTGGGCTGCATGTATCAGTACCATGGAGGCATGCAACGAGTGATCATCATCCGTACAGTGAGATAGATCAAAACGCCCTTTCAGGGATTGAATATATAAACGTTTATTCAATATATGGACTCTCAAACAACAGCAGAATTAAAACTCAAGGCTTCAATGTTCTTCCAGAGAGTTTATTTCCAATTAAAAAACAGAAAACCAAGAAACCTTTGAACTATACCAGGACCTAGAGAGAGGACTTTGGTAAAGATAAGACGTTCTGGATTTCTGCTTTCTCCTCTCCCTGTTACTCCTCCATCCAAGACAGTATCAGCTGCCCTCTTTATTTGCACTGTCCTAGTTCGGGACTAGGACATTTCTCCTTGGACAATTATAGCAATTGCTCTCTTGCGACCAGTCTCGACCGGCTTCAACTCATTCTCTACTCCACCTCCAGAAGGCTTCTTCTAAGTTACTGATTGTGTCAGTGCTTACCAGCTCTCAAGGCTTTTGCTCCAGACGGGAAAAAGTCCCAGTTTCTTAGCCTGCTGTTCAGTCCCATCAGCAATCTGCTTCCTGCTTACTTTACCAGATTCATTGCCCGCCTTCCCCTCCTTATTCTTGACTTCCCTCCTCAGTCATGAGAGTCTGCTTGCTTCTCTCCTAACTCCTCATTGGCCTTCCTGTCTCTCTATTCGGCCAATTTCCTCTGGACCAAGCCCTCTTGCCTTATCTCATTGGTAAAGCCTCCTCATTTTCCAAGGCACAGGTTACTGACGCCCACGTGAAACTCCTCCCCTGTTTGTCCAGGGAGGTCATGCTTTTCTCACGAGTTTGTAATGAATTATGTCAATGTTATCCCAGCTTCACTGGGAGCTTCATAAGATTAAAGGTTGTATCTTTCTTACCTTGAGTAATCTCTGTCAACTAGCGGTGAACAAAATGACTTCATAAATGTTGAGTAAATGAAACGGAGTTCTCTCTCTGCTGTGAGTTTATTCCAGAAAGGGCACTGGCCTAGAAGCCACTAGTCTTGAGTTGGAGTCACTCTCTTGCTGTATGACCTGAGGTAACCCACAGTTTCCTCACCTACAAAACAGGGATAATAATATCCTCCTCTCAGAATCAAAATAAAAATAGATAAGAAGATATCTGAGATGTAGAGTAATACTGTAGTGCAAGTGATCACTTTCAGTAAAGAAGATCATTGTAGCATAAAGCACTTGCTCCAGTCAAGGTATGAGCAGGAAGAAGGTTGAAATAAATGGTCACCTCAGGCATTTTGATTTTTATCTCTGAGAACATTAGTCAAGAAAGTACCAAGTGTGTAGGAATCAGACATTTCTCAGACATACAAACATGGATGTCAGGGCTTATGCTCAAAAGTCTCCTCAGAGAGTCCACCCAATCTAACATAGATACACTGTTATTCTGCATCTTAATGTTATTTTGGAGTTCACGTGTGTTTGTCACTGCAGTGGCAGCCTCGTTGGAACAGAAACACTGTTTTGTTCACAGCTGTTTTCCAGTGCTTAGAACAGTATGAGACATAGTAGGTACACGGTCAATTTTCATTAATACATGAACTATCTTTGATAACAAGTGACAGGATTGTTAAATTTCATACATAATCACAAGTCTCAGGTAATTCAAAAGAGGTATGTACGTTAAAGTACTTCATAAATGATGAAGTTGTCAGAGCCGACTCATAATTGCAGTTCATTGAAAAACTCCTGGTCTGACTATTCTTGCACCATCTTTACAACTCAAGGAAAATAAGACCAAGTTAGTTGTCTGCTTCGTGTTTTGTCATGTGTTCCCGTTTCTTTGGAATTAGAGACAGACTTTAGAACTAGTTTAAATGCTTTGACAAATTCAGTATGATTGCCTCTGGTTAGCACAGAGTGGTAATTAAGTCTGCAATTACATGTTCTGATTTTCATATTTTTCCTGTATGTGCATTTTGACAGTAATTGAACAAGGCAGTATTTGCAATATCCATTCTGAAACTGTTTTACAATATTTCATTATATGCCAGATTAATTTGTTAAACTCACGTAGCAAATGAAAACTTCAACATTGATTCAATTAATGCAACTCTGGGACCTTTCTGCTAATGTGCCTTAGCAGCGAAAACTGAAGGAGACGTGGGATAAAGTGTCTAGGAAGACTAGAAGTATGGCTGGGGGATGGAGGAGAGCCTGATGATAAGCTTTATTTTTCCTCCTTCTAAGTTACTCTTTTTTTCTCATTAAATACCATTTACTTCCTCAAGAATCAGCACAGTGGGAAGATGAATAAACATTGATGAGATATGCATCTGAATCTTGAAAAGACCCAGGGAAATTTAATTTTCTCTTTGGGTCCCTCTCGTGTATGAGAGTGCGTGCGTGTGTGTGTGTGTGTTAGAATGAAGTGTTATAGCCCAAAGCAAAATGGCATTTGGACCATCTGTAGCTCTGTTATTTTTCTTGTATTCCAGTGTGCCTTACAAAGAGTAAGTGAATTAGAATCCCTTTCACTGTGATAAAAACTTGAGATGAGAGTTACGGAAATACTCAATGGAATATCAAATCCCTTTGCATGTAAGTGTTCTCTCTCTTGTGAAGTGATGATAGGGAAAGAAACCTGCCCTCTGTTGGGTGAACAGCCTCTTTATAAAGTAGTGCAAGTCTGTTAGCTTCTGTCATTTACAGGGTTATTCATTCATTTATGTATTCAGGCATTCAACAAATAGTTACTGAGTATTTATAATGAGCCCAGGACTGTCAAAAGTGCTGAGGACACGGTGGAGAGCAAAATCAAATCCAGGTTTTATCTCATAGAGCTTAAAAGCTAGTGGAGAGGCATATGTCAATCACATAGCTCTCAAGGTATACAATGAAACTACATCTAAGATAAGTACTAGGAAGTGTTGAGCTTTGTAAAAGCTTACAAAGAGGAGCATTTGCTCTTGTCAATAAGGTCAGAGAAGTCTTCCCTGAGGAAGTGATACTTGCATTGAGATTAGGATGGATGAACTGAAGGGTTAGCATGTTGACTGGGAGTGAGTAGGGGGTGGCTGGGAGGGAGGGCAGCGTATGCAGAGGTTTCGAAGTGGGATGAATTATGGTTAAAGCAGATCATGGGACTGCAAACACAGGACAAGATGAAGCTGGAGATACTGGAAGGAACTGATACACGGCCGCCTTATACATAATAACAGATAACACTTTCAGGATGCTTATTATGTGCCAGGTACTCTTCTAAGAGTCTTACCATATTAACTCATTTAATTCTTATGAAACACCAGGAGGTAAGTAAAATTATAAATTTAATTTTACTCACAGGCACAAAGAAGTTAACTTCTTCAAGGTGAATGGTATTTAATAGAGTCAGGACTCGAATGCTATGTTGCTCTAGAGTAAAAGTTTTTAATATAGCATGATTCTTGGGGACAAAGTGTCAGCTTTCCAGGTGAACCTGTCTTGATTTGTATAATGGCAAAGTGTAGAGATTCAGAGGAATTTCAGAGGTTTCACAAACTTCGTGAAATTGTATGAAAAGTTCTGCATGTGCAATTTTGTGGGAAGAGAATCTATAGTTCTTATCAGATTCTCAAAGAAATTCATAACTCACAATAAATTAGAAACTACTGATCTAGATTATTTTGTTTTTAAAGAACTTTTGATTTTCAGATAAACCACAGATTCATATGTGATTGTAAGAAACGGTACACGGAGATGCTGTGTACTCTTCATTTAGGTTCCCCAGTGGTTACATCTCACATAAATTTAGTGCAATGTCGCAATCAGGAAATTGGCATTGATATAATCCACCAATCTTATTCAGATTACATCAATTTTATATATTGTGTGTGTGTGTGTGAGAATTTAGTTCTGGATGATTTTATCACATTTGGGGGTGTATAACTACCATCACAGTCAGGATATGAAACAGTTTGCGTCACCAGGATTGCTTGTGATGTCCTGTTATAGACATAACAATTTCCCTCTCCCACCAACACCTATCTAGATTATTTTAAGGAAAAGATCTTATATATTATTCTATCATTATTTGTCATATGAATCTAAGAGCTCTTTTTTAAATCCTTGACATTGTTAAGTATTAAGTGGTTAACATCATATATAAAAAGTAATTGATGAACAAGATATCTCAGTTGGCTTTTGATTAGCTATCTCTATATAGAAATTACGCTGCAAAAATGAGTAAAGCTGTCTCCAAATGAGAAAATCTTATTTTTCAAATAAGAGAAGTCATATTTCCTGACTCCATCTTCTACTTCCATATGATCAAAACACTCTACATAGCCTCTCAGACTCTGACCATTTCTTCCGAAATCATTGCAACATTGAACACTAGCTGCTATTATTATCGTTGGTATTGTTATTAGCTTGATATGTCTCCTGGGTTTGCTACCCTCTGATATATTTCCCACAGAGCATCCAGAGTGATATATTAATAATTTTCCTACTTGACATCCCTTGATGGCTTCCCACGGTTTTCCAGAACAATCCCCATCTCCTTAGCCTACCACATCGGGCTCTTCACACCCTCCAGGTACATGAACGGGAAGCAACTTGCTCTCTCTTTCCCCTGGGTCATTGTGTATACCTTTCAGACCCAGGGTGCTGCCTCCTCTGGGAAGACCTCCTGATTGCCCTTCACAGCAGGTTTTGTGTCTCTTCATTGTGCTCTCTTGACAGCATTACAGAGTAAATAAGAAGTTGAGTTCTGAAATCAGGTTGATCCAGACTCGACTCCCACCTCTGCCACTTAGTAAGTGTATGACTTACATGAGTCGTGTCACCTGAGTTTCCATTTCTGTATTTGGGATAGGAAGGACCTCACCACGTTGGAAGGATTGAGGAAAATAACACACGTAAAACACTGCGGCTGGAATGGAGCAGAGCTCAGTAACTAGAGGCTTCTGTAACTGTGATGGCCCTTTGTGCTTCCCTCTGACGCAGCACTGGCTGCGCCGTCCGGCAAATGCTAACTTGCTCGTGATGACTGTGTCTCAATGCCCTTGGTTCCCGGCACTTCCCATGGTGCGGGTGCTTAGAAGCAGATGGTGAAAGAAGTAGACCAAGAGAGGAAAGAAAACGAATCAAGTTTCCAGTTGCTTCAGTGTCTGTTCTTTTCAGAGTCTGGCCTCAAGTCAGATTTTAGAATATCAGACATGTCTACCTTTAAATGCAAGCCCCAGATTTATTCCAAACTCAAGTAGAAATGATCATAGGTTTCTTACAGTTGTTGTTGGGGTGTGTGTGTGTGTGTTTTAATGCTCACATGTTTGTCCTTCAATCATTGAGAGTAAACTGAATCCTCTGAGTCTTTGAATAAAAGCTTGATGTTTGGCCTGAGGAGGAAACATTGGGTTTAAAAGAGAGAGGGGGAGACTGAGAGAGAACTGTCCTGTGGCAACTGCTGGTCTCATCTGGAGACTGTGCAATCATATCTGAGAACAAGAGAGTTCATAGTGGGTTTTATCCGTTGTATGTAGCAGAGATGAAATGAAGACATGAGTGTATCAACTGTCCAGAGACTTCAGAAAAATCTTCAACTCCAGCTTATTTAGAAATCAAAAAGGCAATGTCATTAGGGACTTTACATTTTGCCCCACTTTCGGAAAGCAGTGGCATGTGTCTATACCAGATTCTCCCAGAGATTTCTCTTGCATCGGTTTACCTGAAAATTGCAAAGAGAAGCTTTGCAAGGTTCCATCATGGCGAAGAAAGGAGCTGTGAAACTGGCCTAATTTAGTTTGAGTCCCAGTTCTGCCAGTCACTCACTGTCTGATCTTGGAAAAACTGCTTACCCTTCCGAGTCTCAGTTTCCCTTTTTTTAAAATGAACATGAGATAATACAGCCTGCTTGTGAAGGTTAAATAAGATGACTTAGCCCAATGGCATCGAATAAATGTTCAATGACTGATATCATTAGTATTTGTATTAATATTAGCATTGGTTCTGTTTAGTTGTTAAATGAAGAGGGGAAAATGTAATGAGCTAACTTGTATCAAACACTTCCTATGGAACAGAAGCCATAGTAGGAGCTCCACATACATATGACATTTGGTCCTCACGGTAAACCCATGAGATAGGTATTATTCCCCCCTTGTAGAGGAGGAAACTGAGGCTCAGCTATCCAGTCCCGCAGCTATCCAGAAGTAGAGTTGCTACTCAAATCCCATGACCATAACCCTGAATGGTCCTGATTTATTCCAGGGACCTTTTTTGATCATTTTCTGGGGGGACATAATTTTGTGGGCATATGCACTCTCCACTGCATTGAATGAAGTCACTGGAGCTTCAAACTCAGTCAGCTTTTGAGCTTGCACTTTAGCAAGGGACAAACTTAGGAACTACTTACCATGTAGAAATTGGAGCCATGTTTTTGCTCTTCACTTTGCTTCTGGATCTGCTGCTTCTCCAAGGTACTACTGGCTTCCATTCTTTCTCAAATCTTCAGTTAGCTCCGCCCTTTAGCTTAATTAGGGGAAGGGTTCCCCTTCCTCTAGGGCCTCTTTTCCTCTCGGAGCTTCTCTGTGCTCTGGGAATGGCCAAGTCCCGGTGCTCTGGCTGGAGTGCCCGGAAGCCATGCACAGATTCTTGTTGTGGGATCTGCTCTCTGTGTTAATGAGGACAGACGCCTGCTCCACAGAGACGGGCTGAAAGGAAGGGGCAGAATCTCTGGTGGCTGACCTGTGACCTATTCCTGTGAAGGCCATTTTGAGGCTGAGAATCTGCTCAGTCCCTAATTCAAAAATGGTGGGTGAGGGAGTCAGCCTCGGAGGACAATCGCAGCCAGCACAGAGCGACGTGTCTCAAATGGCTCCATCATTAGAGAGACTCCTGAGGGGAGCTGACCTGGGATTTCAGCCTGTTTCTGGCTGGCTCTTTGACGTTTGAAAAACAAAAAATCCTTTGAGATGCAGCACAGAATTCTAAAGACGTTATAGAATAAGAAAGTAATGTGAAATTCTCCTAGGCATCTACGCCAGAGAAATTCTTGTTAGTGGTTGTGTGCAGGAGGGAGGAAACAAGTAGTACAAAGATCTTTATTGCTACATTATTTGTAATAAAGAAAAATTAAAAACAATTTATCATATACCTAAATATAAGACAACTCAAATTATACAGTGACACCTTCTATGGACTGAATATTTGTGACCTCCCAAAATTCATATGCTGAAGCCTTAACTTCCTGGTGCTGTATTTGGAGATGCGGCCTTTGTGGAAGTCCTTAAGTTTAAATGAGGTCATAAGGGTGGGACCTTCACAGAGCTTACTCCTCTCCCCTGTGTCACCACCCCAGCCCCCCACCCCTGCACACAAAGAAGAGGCCACTGTGTGAGTGCACAGTGAGAGGGTGGCCAACACCTTGATCTTGGACTTCCCGGCCTTTAGACCTGTGAGAAATGAATTTCTGGTGTTTAAGTTGGCCAGTTTGTGGTATTCTTCATGGTGGCCTGGGCTAACTCATACACCTCCCTTCCTTTTTTAAAGTGGGAGGATTGAAAAAGAGGTTTGGGGCCAAACTGAGAATACAAACTTTTAGGAAGATAAGATCATTTTATTTACTTAAAATGTTAAAGGTGCCTATTTAAAATCACATATTACGTAACATAATAACTTAGAAGTGTTGTCCTTTTTCTCCATTTGCACATTTCAGAAAATGATTTGACTTAAATTTCTCCTATATGTCCTTGACATCAGGTTTCTCATCTAAAAAGAACCACTTTCTGAGTCACATAAGTAGTATCCCCAGGCATGTCAACTCAGTAGTTTATGCATCAGTATGCCGTGCCTTCTCTGGAAATTTTCTCTCAACTACAAGGATCCCTATGTCTTAACATTAAGACAGCTGGGTTGTTCATTCATCCTGTAGTTATAAGTTTGCTCTCCACAACGTAACCAATTATTGTATTGTTTTAAAGTGATCTTTACAGGGCTTGTGGATAATGGCTCACAATACTTGTAATTATGAGGTCTTACACTCGTAACTACTTAATGTTATATTCCTTCCTTTCTTTATTCCCTCTTTCTTTTCTCTCTCTCTTTCTCTTTTTTCTCTTCCTGCTTCTTCTCCAAAAGATAACATAGCTTAAAGTTATTTCTGGATAATGTGTCCCCAACAATGCTGTGTGGTTCAAAACAAAGTAATTAAAAGATTGCGCCATATACTATGAAAGACTTTTGTGAAGTCTCATGTATGAATACTTTTTTCTCTGAGTGCTGGTTTTGGGGGAAAATGTTGCATCATGTTTTGGCATACATGTTATCATGTGGGAAAAGGAAAAAAGTATGCTCATATGATAGAATACTATACAGAATTTTTAAAAAATGAACTCTTTCTCTCTGACTTTCTGTGTCTCTCTCATTCTCTTTCTCTCTTTTTTGTGTGTTTGTTCGTGTGTCCCTCCATTTATGGGTAGATTTCAAATGACATTATGGCTGGAAAAACACACTGCAGAATGATACATGCACTATGATGACATTTATGCAAATAAAAACCCGTAAACTAGTTAGATGCACCCATATGCATGTAAAAATGTAAAAGGGACTAGATAGATATAGTTCAGAGACATGGTCTTGAAGAAAGGAGAAGGTGAACAGACTTGGAATGGGAACAAAGAAATTTTATTTCAACTTGTAATATTTTATTTAAAGAAAAGATTTGCAGCAAATATAGGAACATTTTCACAGTCTTTACTTCTTGGAGGTAGGTACATGTGTTATTCTAATTTTTTTTTTGTTATAGTTTTTAAACGTCACACACATGAATGAATAAAAGAAATAAAAAGAAAAGCAGTATGGCAATTTTCTTTCACTGGTAGAAAGACAGGTTGTATAGGAAGGAGAATAAATTGAATGAGGTTGAAATTTTCTCGAGCAGGGCACCTTTGTATGGTCAAATACAAGTTGGAACTGGTGCTTTCCATCTATATGGTAAATTAAAACTGTGTCTGACACCAGCCATGTTTCAGAGACAGAGAGGCAAGATTAATAAGGTGTTGGCAATGGGGAAGTAAAGCAGTTTCCTTTGAACTTTGAGCTAAGAAGATACCTGGCTGTGACTAGTTTCTCTGCCCTGCACAGAACCTGGGTCTGCCCCAGGCTGCATTTCTCACTATGATCAGCTCCCTGTTTCCTGATGAACAAAGATAGGGGTTATGGAAGAGAATTGGCAAGCTGGTGACCCTTGGGTGTGTCTATTCCAGATATATGAATACATATAGATTACATATATGTACATATATACACATATGTACACACACACGTGCGTGCACACATTCACATACATAGCCTATGCAGTGATTTAAAAAATGACTCATTTAAAAGTGGGTATATTTTACAACCGCATGGCAGCAAGCAAGCACAGCTAACCCAAGTCTACTCTTCCTGAGGGAGTGTGGGCACTCTGTTTGCTGTGGAGCCCCCTTTTCAACAAGTTTCATTCAAGCAATAACTGGGCCCTGCAGGAATTTGAACATGCTGCCCCCATGTAGAGTAACCATGTGACAGGCAATAGCTAAGCCTTTGCAAGAGACTGTGCCAAGCTTTTACAGAAATGCTAGCAAAGCATTATACAGGAAAGTTCATCTGAGCTCCCCGCTGTGCCTAATTATAAATAAATGGTTGGAACATTTAAATTCGCCACAAAAGAATGACTGGAATCTCAGCAGCTGGCAATTTTTCTTTCTCTCCAGCCTGGGATTAACTCACTGACATTCCTCATCTTTAATTTCTGTGAATTAAACACTGTCCTTACCCATGAAGGCCTTAGATTTGTTAACTCACTGTCAACTTAGAATCTATACACACATTAGCTAATTACGTCCCATGAGGAATATCTGGGGGACTCTTTTGCCTGACTGTCAAATGGGAACACTTTTAATGCAAACAGTGTTCAATTATATATACTTAGAAAAGAAAAAAAAATAGATAAAATAAGAATGTGGTCAAGATTACTAGAAATTTTTTTATTTATTCATTCAACATGTATTGAGTACTATGTTCCAGGTATCGTGCTAGTTTCTGGGAATAAAATGATAATATAAAACAGACAGTCCTTTTCTGCTTGAAGTTTAAATTCTAGTAGGAGAAAGATATTAAAACATATTTATATGGCCAATGAATTAATTAAGTACAAGACTCTGTAGTATGGGAAGCTCAGAATGCCAAGGGAGGTTGTAACCGTGGGAATAATCCAGTGAGAGGTGTCCAGGCGATTTTCGAGAAAGGAATGTGATGGGTGAATGCATGCTGGCTGCCTGAAGGGGGAGAAAAGGAGGCACATGCAGGTGATGAGAACTGCAGGTGAGCAGGTGGAGGAGAGCACTGTGTGTTGGGGAAACTAGAGAAGGCCGATGTGTCTGTGGCACCGTTTGGGGAGGGGACAGAGGTACAAGATGAGGCCCGATGGATACTCTGAGATAGGCTTGTCATGTGCAAGGATTCAAGCTTGACATTTTACCTCTGTGTTGCAGATGTCTTTATTTATAGAGTGATGTCCTGCTTTTCCTTACTTTTACCATCAGTTCAGAAGACACAGGAATGGCCGCTTTCAAAATCACTTTGGATGGGAGAGAAAATGCCTCTGAATGTTCTTTCTGCTGACGAGGCCATGCTGCAAATGCCCTCTCGAGGCTCCCCTCCTGCATGCCAGCAACAATAAAGAAGCATATAAAATTTGACAAAATAATATAGTCTTGGTTTAGGGAAAACATTATTCCTTTTCAGATATTTTCTACCCCTAAAAGAAAAATAGAAAGCTCACCTAAATAGATGGCTTTGCACAAGTGAGATATTCCAGGTTCTCACTAGGTGCTCAAATTGATTGGAATCCTTGCTACTTGTTCGCTGTTGGGGTCTAAGTTAACTTTAAATGAAAGTAGCCCAGTATTTAAATTAGAGCGTAAGTGTGATTTGGAGACCTAATATATATCTTAATGAGTTTTACGATAATTTCATTTGAGACATTTCAATTGTAATTTTAATTGTAATTCTTCAGGGCAGAGGCTAACCTAGTTCCTCTTGTTTTATTTAACTTTTTGTAATACAGAATAAATCAATCTTGAAATCGTTCAATACTTTCAATTAATTTTAATGGTCTGCTGGTCTCCATGTGATTGGATCACAGCCTATGGATTCAGACACCTTGTTGAGCTTTTAAATAAGTCCTTAAGAATCATGCAGTGGCTATATTAGATTCTTGCTGAAAAAGAGCTCCTACTCTATTGGTTTATTTTTACAGTGTGTCTCTAAAATTAATGCGATTAACAAAGCCTCATTGGAAGCAACTGTGTGGCTTTTATAGGCAAAGCAAGTTAGTGTTTTTCAAGTGGATGATCAGAAAATTTAAGAAAATGACCAACAGAGGAAAACCAAGTAGTGGTTTATGAGATATGTGGCTATTGTCGATATCAACCTGAAAAACTTAATGATGTGTCTCAAATGTCTTCAGATTTCCCACTATAAATCCATCCCTTGTAATTTATGTATACTATCAACCTACATTACTTCTTGGGATAAAACATTGTGTCTAAAAGTAACAATTCTTTTTATGTGTCCTAAAGGTTACCTTCAACACATTCAAGATGCCTCTTAAATGTTGTGTCTTACGAGTAGTGATTGAATTCATTTATAAGAACAACTTTTTCTATGATCCCAGTGTTCAGGGAGATCCTTAAATTTGTAAATTATAAACAAAGTCAAGCTCCTGGTTCAAGGGATGACTTGAAACATGATTTTACTTAAGTCAACAGTAGTACCCATCTCCGTGTAGCATCACCAGGGGAATCTTGATGCTAAGAGCTGGTTCTGGAAAGCCGTTGAAGAACGTCATCATGGCAAGTAAGGATGGAGGCAATGTCAGAGGTGTGGGGAAGTTATGGGATCCACAAAAATGAAACACTTAGGAACCCCGTGGGCCAGAGGAGTACTAAGGTCAAAAATGAGTTTACCATAGAGCAGGGTCTGTCAACCTCAGAACTGTAGACAATTTGGACTGGATGAATCTTTGTTGTAGGGAATTGTCCTGTTCTCTTTAGAATGTTTAGCAGCCTGGCTTCTACCCACTAGATGCCAATACCTCTTCCTTGAGTTGTGGTACCAAAAATGTCTCCAGACATTGGTAGCTATCTCCTGGAGGGCAAACTCATACCTGCTTGAGAACCACCGCAGTAGGGAAATCAAGACAGCAGAGATATCAGTAAAGGAAGGTGGAAGGTTTGAATTTACTTAAATGATTGATAGCCACAAATTTACATCCTCTATGTATTTAGCCTAGATATCTTCTCTTACTTCCAACCTTGGTATTTAACTGCCAACATCTGTATTTAGATGTTTCTCAAAGACACTTTATTCTTAATATGTACAAAAGTGCACTCATGACCTTCCATCTCCAAAATTTATCCTTCTTCATGATTCACAATCTCAATGTACCAAGTTAGAAACCTAGGATTCATTACTGATTCCCCCTTCTCCTTCATCTCCCACATGCATTTAATCAGCAAGCTCTGTCCGATAATTTTTGTCACCAAATGTCTCTTGAGACCATCTACCTCTCACCAGTGTCACCACCGCTGCCACCCTAGTCCAAATTAGCATAATCTCTCTCTTGTCTGTCTCTACTGTAAAGGCTGAAAAGGCTAAATACTTACTTTCCAGCTTCCTTGTAGCTCGGGGGTGCCCATGTGACTTATTCTTGACCAATGAGTCCCCCTCTCTGGGGTGTCTTTAGAGAGTTCTTGGAAGACATTGGCACAGATATGCTGGCATTGTTGCATTGTCCCTTGATATGATTTAACCACCTTGAATACAGACTCCATGACCAGAGCTGAAGCAGTCATTCTGCAACCAAGAGGGAAAGGCCACTGGATTCCACAGAGATGCTGGCCTGACATTTTTCCAACACTAAATCAGCGGCCATAGCTGCTTATCTCCCATCCTACTGTTTTGTAAGAAGAGCATTATCTTCACTTGTGTAAGCTACTGTCCGTTGGGTTTTCTATTCTTTGCATACGCTTTTCTAACTGACCCACCAGTTTGGTAATCTTGAACAAAGTGCTTAAGAGGACTCTCCATTCCTTGATTTTCCTGTCTGTAAAATAAGGATAACTTCATAAAGACTGGACTGATTTGACAATGTGAGGTTTGCAAGAGACAATGCCTGACACTTAATGAACAGACGATGGTAGTAGTTTTTTTATTAGGACATTTTCGAACCCTTTGGCCTTTTTAGGTCCCAGCTAGATCTGTGCATGTACCTTTCATGAAGATAACTACATCACAAATAGCAAATGAGAAATAGCTCCCTGTGTTCTCATGAAGTTAGGCATGCATGCCTGTTGTCAGTGATAACTTCCACTGAACTAGATTTCAGAAGAACAGTGAGAAGCTGAAGCAATTGCCCTTCTGAATCAAGGGGCCACGTGGTTGATATTACCTTTGAATTTCTAGCCTCCTGTTGGTATTGTTTGCCTGCATGCTGCACCACAGGCCCCAGCCAGCCAACTTTGCCCTGCTTCCAGGCTCTGCAAACCATCTTGCCTCTTTAGAGATATGGAATATTTCATGTGGAGCTGCTGACTTCCAAAACTGGGCACCTGACAGCTGAGCATGAGGGAATAGGTCTTCTAATCAGCTGTGCCGATTCAGAGAGAAGACTTTGCAAAGGGCAGCTACAACTTCCGGCTGAAGATGAGACAACAGGACACCCGAAGGTTTTCTAGTTTAATTTGTGAGGTTTTCCTTACCATGCCCAGTGAAAGAGTATGTAGGTAAAGGAAAAAGATAGAAAAGAAAATGCATGAAATTGGCTTGCGGGAGACTGGCGGTTTATCAACTGTTCCAGGAGATAGCTGGCATCACCTCTGCTTTGCCTCCAGCCTTCTGAAATTATTTTTAGCCATGGGTGAGAGGGATTCTTTTTTCTTCCCTTTCACCTCAAATGCTGGGCTGGAAAGCAATCAAGCATGTGGCCAGAGCCAAGAATTGCATCATCAGTGTTTCCGAATAAGACCTTGGCCAAAATGTAGCCCCCTCTCAGGCAGCTTGCTCCAGGCCACTGGGAAGAGCCCTCTGTGCCTTGGAGAGTGAGAAAAAACTGCAGCCTGTTGTAGGACTGTCTAGTCCTATTAAAAAACAATGTCAAAGGAAAGGAAAAAATCCCACTTAATACTTTATATTCTCCTAAGGAGTTTGGGAAAAGTTGGGGGAAAGGAAGGGCAAGGAAAGGAAAGATGTTGCTTTCATACATGACAGATCAGGTTCATGGAATTATATAAATGGACATGTCAACCATATTCTTTTTGAAAGAGATTATTATTTACTGAGTTTCGAGTGTGAGCCAGTCATTGGTGCAACTATTTTATGCAGAGCATTTACTCTATTCAGTCCTCTGAGTTGAGAGAAAATATTCCCATTGAACACGTGAGGTTTAGAGAAGTTATGTAAGTTGTACAGGGTCATGCTTGTTGTGTGTAGCTTCAGGCAATGTGATATAATAACAACGAGAGCAGATGCGGCTTATCAAATGCCTACTTTGTGCTCTGAACTTTGTAGATGTGATCTCAACCACTTTGAGGGTTAGATGTTATTATCTTTAACTTATCAGTAAGGAAACTAAGAGTCTGAGAGGTTAAGTACTTAGTTAAGTGACTCTGGGCATGTCATAGCCTCTGTTTCCTCACCAATAAAAGGAAGAAAACAGCATCTTCTTTACCTGTTATGTTGTCTTGAAGAATAAAATGAAGGAGGATGAAGAAAAGTTGGGTTTCTCAAAAGTTGAGTTTCTCTCCTGTGAGTCTGGGAAGTGACCAGCACAAGGATGAATGTGCATTTTGCAAATTGTTGTTATTTACAGTTCTGCCAGAAGTCCTTTTTTAGAGATGGCAAAAGGGAAAGGCAGAGTGGCCCGTGCCCTGAGCCTTGGCCCGGGCAGCCTAGATAATGGGTGTTCAAACATATGAACTTTTCTGCTGTTGTGCAGGGCAGCCTGGGTGACCCTGCCTCTCAAAAAGCCACTTAGAATGCCAAAGCAATTCCAAACGAGAGTGTTTTGTCATAGTGTGGTTGTGAGCATGGCCTTGGAAAATCAGGCCAATGTAGTTTTATTCCTGGCTCTATTGCTTATAAACTGTAGGATAAGTATTTAATCTGTAAGATAAACATGATAAATCTATTGCAGGTTTTGATGAAAAAGCATATGTAGCATAATGACTGGCTCAGAGAACATACGTAACACATAGCTGTTGTCATTGCTGTTGGCGTTGTTAACCCACATCACAGATACTCAGAGCCAGTTTTCGTAGGACACATACTTAACTTTTCCAGTGCAGACTGCAAGAGCCTACTCCATCTCTTATCTCTTGCGTGGGCCCTCTTAGTTAAAACAACTGAATTCTAGTATTTGACTTTGATAGAGAGACTCTTATTTCAGCTTCTCCATGGACTGTGGTTATGAATTTGAACTCATCAGTTCAGCCTTACAGTTCTGCTCTAATGCTTCCAGCGTGGACAGACAAAACTCAGTCCAGAAAGGACCCGAAGAACAGCCCTGATTTCATCCCACAGTTTGATGCCAGATGATGTTGCCCTAAAATCTTCCTTGCCAGGCCTGTCATTTTCTGTCCACCTTTCTGTTCCTACCGCTCAAGCCAGGCACTCCCCGCTTGTTTGTTTTTGTTTTTGGCTCGCATCATTTGAAGGTGAACTCTCGAGATGCTAACGTCATTTCTGTCATCTTAGTAAGAGTGTGGATCCTGTCTCTGATGTGGAAGCAAATAAGCCAGGAACACGAACAAGAGGGGAAGTTGGGTGCCTTAAAATATCTATTTCACACCATCCTGCAGGAACAGATACAACATTTTCTTTCTTCTTTATTTTATTAGATATTTAAAAATAAAAATAACACCATTCATGTTGAATAAATTTAATCACCGTCTCATTAAATGGGAAAATAAAAGTTTCTTCTTTCTACTTCTTCATACACAAAAGCATTATTAAACTACTAAATTTTGATAATCTTTATAAAAACAAGAGGATTCAGTGTGCAGGAGGCCAATATTAATGGGAGGTCAATTCTAAATAAGAGAATTAACTACATATTGACTCCACTAGAACTGACTCTGGGATGAGTGCCTGCTCTTTGCCTTAATTTACCCTTTACCAAAATGGGGCTAAGTTCATTTCTAACTTGCCTCATGGGAAAAGCAATTCATCAACACAGTTCTTCAAGGAAGCAGACTGCTCAGAAATGATGACTTAGAATCCCTTAGAAAGAAAACAAGGACTCACTCTGGCTCTTTCCCCCCAAAATGGAATTTTGTCAGGGTCTCATGGAAATGTGTGGCCATATTACTTAGGATTAATTTGGAGACAGTCTCATGGGCTGCAAGCAATTCTTGGGGAAACAGCCAGTACAAAAAGCCATCAAGAGTTCCTCTGCACTGGGAAGCGTGAGCAAGCCACTGGGGATTGCAGCCACCAGCCGGCCCTACCTGAAAGACCTGTGTGACCACAGGGACCGGAGGTCTTCTGATCCACTTGTTTATAGGGAAAATACAGGGGAAATCTGTCCTGTAAAGCTCAAAAACACTTGTCCCATCTGAGCCACCCACTAGCAAACCCTTTGCATTGGCCAACAGGGGTCTCCACAGCCTGGGTGGTGTCTACCCTCCGCATCTCACCATGCGACACTCTCCCCATCTTTAGGTAAGTGTTATATAGGTGTCATCTCATTTAGTCCTTGCAGCAAAATCTGTAATTTTTATTCTTGTTCCATAGGTAATAACACTGAGGCTTAGGTCATACACTGCTGGAGCTTGATCCCAAACCCTTTGTTCTTAACTACAGTACATCGTATGTATAGTTTTCCTCCCTCACTCTTCCACCCCCTCATTCAGACATTTACTCATTTTTGACAAAGGGTGATTGAAAGTATGCCAAGAGACTAACATTAAAATGAGAAACAATGACGTAAGTGTTCATAAGAATACAGGTTTCTAGGATGTATTTATTCAGCAAGGGTTTATTGAGCCCTTACTCCATGCCAAGTGATGCTTTAGCTGTGGTTAAAGCAGTGAACAGGAAAGACAAAACCCTTGCTCACGTTCCTAGTGGAGGGAGTCATAATAAGTAAGCCAATAAACAAACAAATGAGTTAATTGAAATTTATCCATACAACAAACAAAACAAAAATAGATATGGATTAGTGAGTCATTGGGGGTTACATGAGCACGAGTTGTCATGGAGGGCCTCTCCGAGGAGGCGGCATGGAAGCTGAAGACAGAAGCTGGCATGAGGAGGTGTGGAACAGAGCATTCTAGATGCTGAGAGCCGCGGGGGCTGATAGGTGGGATTATTGATCTTAATGCCTCACTACCCTGTAATAGGATTATATACCCAACTCATTGGCCAGGTAACTTTGCAATATCCTCCCATTGTGGGCAAAGTGTAGTTTCCTGCCCCACTCATGCTGGGCTTGGTCAAAGGGCTTGTTTTAGCCAATGGAACATTCTCCTAGGTTTTAAATGTGTTCGCACGGTTCAACTTGGTCTCTTATACTCGTAGTATTCTAAATGAAAAAACATGCCATGGGTAGCACCAATTCAAGAAGAAAGAGGCACACACAAGGCAGCTCTGAACTGAACTCATAGCTGATGCCAAGCCCAGCCAACCTGCAGCCTGCAGCAGAGCTCGTCCCTGCAAAGCCACAGCTTACCTGCAGACCTGAGCCCAGATAGGCACAAATGGTTATTGTGATTTGGGGAATGGTTTGTTATACAGCTTAGTTGACTAATGGAAGAAACAAAACCCCTGAAGTGGGAATAACTTGGAATGTTCTAGAAACAGAAAGCCACTGTGACAGGAACAGAGTAAGCAAGGGGCAGGACTCAAGGTGACAAAGGAAGGCACTAAATCAGGCTGGTCTTGTAGGTTATGTGAAGAATTTTATTTTTAATCAAAAAATTTTTAGTGTAGTAAGAACATTTAACAAGAAATCTATCTACTCTTTTAACAAAAGTTTAAGTGTACAATACAGAATTGTTAACTGTAGGTGCCATGCTGCAAAGCAGATCTCTAGGGCCCTATTGATAACTTCCCATTTCTACTCTTCCCAGCTCCTAGAAATCACCATTTTACTTTCCATTTCTATGAGTTCGACTTTTTAGTTATCTCACGTAAGTGGAAGCATTCAGTATTTGTCCTTCTGTGGCTTCTTCCATGTAGCATAATGTCCCCAAGGTTCATCTATATTGTTACATATTGCAGGATTTCCTTCTTTCTAAGGCTGAATATTATTCCATTGTATGTATATACCACATTTTCTTTATCTGTTCATCTGTTGATGGACATTAAGGTTGTTTCCACATTTTGGATATTACAAATAATGCTGAAATGAACATGGAAGTGAAAATATGTCTTTCAGATCCTATTCTCAATTCTTTTGGATGTATATCCAGTAGGGGATTGCTGGATCATATGGTAATTTTATTTTTAATTTTTTGAGGAACCTCCCTACTACGGTGGCTGTCATCTCCCCATTGTGTAGCTTTATTGAAAAAGCAAGATCATTTGATCACACGGTTTATTTCTGGGTTCTCTATTCTGTTCCATTGGTATGTATGTCTATCTTTATGTCAGTATCATATTGTTTTGATTACCATAGCTTTGTAATATGTTTTGAAATTAGAAAGTGTGATGTCTTTAGCTTCTTTCTCATTGCTCTGGCTATTCAGTGTCCTTTGAGATTTCATATTAATTTTAGTATTTTTTTCTATTTCTATAAAAAATGCCATTGGGATTTTGATAGGGATGGCATTGAATTTGCAGATTGGTTTTAGTAGTGTGGATATTTTCATGATATTAGTCTTCATATCCATGAACATAGGATATATTTCCATTTATTTGTGTCTTTTAAAATTTCTTTCAACAATGTTTTGTAGTTTTCAGTGCACAAGTCTTTGTTTCCTTGGTTAAGTTCATTTCTAACTGTTTCATTCTTTTGGTAATATTATATAAATGGGATTGTTTTCTTAATCTTCTTTTCATATGGCTCATTGCTAGTGTATAGAAATTCAAATAATTTTTATATGTTGATTTTATATCCTGCAACTTTGCTGTACTCATTTATTAGTTCTAACAGTTTTTCAAATGTGTGGGATACTTAGGATTTTCTACCTATAAAATCATGTCACCTATGAACAGAGATAATTTTACTTCATCCTTTCCAATTTGAATGCGTTTTGTTTCCTTTTCTTGCCTAACTGCTTTGACGAGGACTTCTAGAACTATGTCAAATAGAAGCAGTGAGAGAGGATACATTTGCATTTTTCCTGACCTTAGAGGGACCACTTTTGGTTTTTCACCATTGAGTATGGTGCTAGCTTTGAGTTTTTCATCTATGGCTTTTATTACATTGAAGGAATTTCCCTTTATTCCTAGTTTGTTGAGAGTATTCTTTTTAATTATGAAAGAGTGTTGAATTTCGTTGAGTGCTTTTTCTGCATTAATTGAGATGATCATGTGTTTTTCCCCCTTCATTCACACTGATTGGTTTTCATATGTTGAACCATCCTTGCATTCTAGAAATAAATCCCATTTGGTTATAATGTATAAATTTTATAACATGTTGTTGAATTGGGTTAGCTAGTATTTTGGTGAGAATTTTGCATTGATTTTTATTAGGGATAATGGTCTGTATTTTTCTTTTTTCTAATATCTTTCTCTGATTTTGGTTTCAGGGAAATGCTAGCCTCATAAAGTAAGTTTGGAATTTTTACCTCCTCTTTAATATTTTGGGGAAGAGTTTGAGAAGGATTGGTGCTAATTCTTTTTAAATGTTTGGTAGAATTTTCCAGTAAAGACATCTGGACCTGGGCTTTTCTTTGTTGGAAAGTTTCGATTACCGATTCAAACTCCATACTAATTATATGTCTGTTCAGATTTTTTATATCTTCATATTCATTTGAATATCTGGCATATACTTGAAAACCAGAGAGAAAAATATTTTTTATTGTCATTGACACTGATACTAAATGCTTTTACATGTTTTAATCCACTAAGTGGACTTTTTAACCTTCAATCCCTAACAGTGATGTTATGATGGTAACTCAGTCTCCCTAGATTAAATGTACTTGAGTTTCCTAAACCAAATGGAGTTCTCCACTGAACTGTAGTCTATACTATATCATTTCCAATGTCAAATAGTTCTTCCTGAAACTCAGTACAAGAAAACAATAATTCACAGTATTATGTAATGCCATGAACGTTCATGCTGATAATGAGACTGGCTCTGGTCCCTCCCCTGGGCCTCTCTGGAGAAAGTTCAGTCATCTGCACATCCCAGTCCTCTCACCTGGTCACTGGCAGGTGACGAGCTCCAACATCAAGGGAAATGGTTCCCCACTTGCAATTAGTGGAGTCCAAGAGGGCAGACATCTGCAAAACCAGTGATCTGTGTGCAGGGGAGACCTGGGCAGGTGGAGATGCCTTTGGTTGGTGCTTTTGAGGAGCAAGAATTTAGCAAAATTAGACACAAAAATGAATAGCCTCCCTCTCCCAAAGTGTGCAGCTTTTTTTATGGGCTGTGAATAGCTGTTATTGAAAAAACACGTTGTGAAATACATGTTTGAGGAATTCTAGGTTAAATAAGGTGCAACAGGTTTCTTTGTTCTTTACTTTTCAGAGCTGTTGTATTTAATGTGTATTGTTAACTGTTTCCGAAGGAGGCGTGCTATTCAGTGCTTCCCAATCTGTGTTTCTCATGGTATGACTTGCTTTTTTCCCTTAGAATATGTCATGGAGTGAGTGTTCCATGGAATATATTTTGGGAAATGCCGACAAAACAAGCCTGGGGAGAGAATGGTAATTAGAACTCACTGCTACCCATGCTCCACCAGGCATTTAACAAGTAGTCTGCCATGGAATACTCACAGAAGGCTGGCAAGAGAGGTATTAGTATTATTATTACTATTCACATGTTATAGAGGAGGAAACTGAGGCTTTGAGCAATCAGATGACCTGCCTGAGGTCGGGTGTCCAGGTGTACCTGACTCCAAGTACCTTGTCTTTATCTAGTATCACTGGCTCCTTCTCTCGTTCCTGCAAAGGCCAATTTCAGGCTATTGAACCTGATAGACAAATTGTTATAAATCATGGAGCTTTCATGGTGAGAAATAAAGTTTTTCTTCTTATCTTTTCATCTTGTTAACCTTCCTAGTGGCAGATGCCATTTGAGCACCAAGGTCTCTTAAAAGTTGTGTGACTTGGGCCACTTATTCTCCGAGCCCCAATGTCTTCACCATAAGCATGAGGATCAGCATGTATTAGTCATGATAAAGCAAAGATAAATGAGATAAATTTTGAAAAATTATGAAAAACATCAATTGACCCATAGCAGATGCTGAATAACTTTCGCTGACATGACATCAAAAACAGTGGTTTGATAACACCCTAGCCTACTTGTGTCGCCAATGCCGATACTGTTACTCAAACCTCTGACAAGGGAATCCCAGACCAGGAACCCCTGACAGTCTGGGCAAGAAGAGTCACTGACACGCACAGCTGCAGGCAGAGCCAGCTGTGTAATTTGTGGTCCTAGTACCAAATGAGAATGAGGGGCCACTTGTCCAAAAGTTACTAAGAATTCCAAGACAGCAATAGCAAAGCATCAAACCAAGCGTGGGGCCTGTGCGAGCATGGAGTCCTGTTGCAGCCCTGGCTGTAGCCTATGAAAAAGTCAGGGAAACCAGAACTTCGGGCCAAGGGAGGAGAAAAGAGACCTCAGCCTATACAGAAAGACCTAG
Source organism: Avahi laniger (assembly GCA_963575035.1). Taxonomy (NCBI): domain Eukaryota; kingdom Metazoa; phylum Chordata; class Mammalia; order Primates; family Indriidae; genus Avahi; species Avahi laniger. The sequence goes on along the minus strand of CAUYSK010012076.1, from coordinate 11,327 downwards.
GCCAGCTCTCTGGGGGTGTCTTAAGGGAGACTTCAGCCCCCAAGCTGCTCTCACTGGATTGGGGATTGGAGGGTGGAGAGGCTGACATGAAGGTTTGCGGTAGGAAGTAAAAGTGTTGGCAGGGAGAAGTTCTGATGACATAGGCTAATGCGCCCACGTGAATGTGAACTTGGCTGGTGGGAAGTCACGTCACAGCCACCAGTGGTTGCGTGGGAGTCAGACACTCTGCAGTGGGGCGCTTAGCCCTAAGGTCTACTGCACAGTGTTGCTAATTAAATCTCCCTGGGCTCGTTCTGTTGTGAGATTGGAAGCCGGCATACTGCAAGTTTCCTTGCAGGAAAAGTGCTAAATATTAATAGAAACAAGGGCAGAGTTTGCAAAGACCTGGCTGCTGTGGCTGGGTTTGCATGTGCTATGATCTGGGCAAAGCCCATTCTGTCCATGAACCGAAGCTTTCCTCTGAGATTCCTTTGAACATGATTTGCAAACTTCAGCTGCGTGTCACAACCTGCCTCTTTTTGTGCCTGTGAGTGCCTTTACCCCGACCCTTTCCATTCCACATTTGCTTGGGAATACACTGTTTCCAAATCGCTGCCTACCTCCCTTTTGGAGGAAAAGGGTTTAATTGCACAGATTTTAGTTGTGACCAAAGTCATAGTCACTAGACTCAAAGATCCTCATTTATATGTTTATTCACAACTACCTTTCATAAGGGATAAAACTCAGTTCATATAGTTCATAATGTGAGTAAAGAAAGAGAATATTTTCAGATTATGGAGATACTACTACGAGTGTCCATTAAAAAAATGGAACTGTGTTCTTTGAACCAGGATTGAGAATGTCCAGCCAGGAAAGTGAGCGGCTCTGGCACAGGGCGATCTGGGTCCTGCCCACTGTAGGAGGCTGGAGGTCTCCTCAGACAGAGAGCGCTGTCCGCCTCTGTCCCTGTGTCATTTATTCCCTTCCCTCCCCGCCTTTCCCCTTCCTCTCTCTTCTTTCCCCCTTCCTTTCTTCCTCCTCCTTTCCTTCCTCCCTCCCTCCCTCTGTCATCTACACATGTGTGCATACATGTGCGTGTGTGTGCATATCTGTTTTGTCTGCCTGTCTGTCAATTGATCATCTACCTACCCATTTGTTTATCATCTATCCATTTGCTGCTGGTCTGAAGAACAGATCAGATACAAGCCCCCTTGGAAGTCTAGAAAGGACATAGAAACTGTGGGATTTTGAGTGATTTTGCAGAGTAAAAAATGACTATTCTCTTTGCCCCATTTTCTCTTTAGGTTCCTATCTGGTGCTCAGACAAACTCAAAATGAGGAGGCACCGACATTTGCCCTTAGTGGCTGTCTTTTGCCTCTTTTTCTCAGGCTTCTCCACGACTCACGCCCAGCAACAGCAAGCAGGTAAGATCCAGAAACATCCTTGACTGTTAAAAAGAAATAGCATTCTGCAATTTTAGATCTTAGACATCATAAGCGTGACATAAAGCTTAGAGATGTTTTTCAGAGATAGAAAACCATTTATTATAGGATATTCATTTAGTTTATAGACCTTTTAAGATATTCTTTACCCAGTGAGAGATGACTTATTTTAATTAAAGCTTTGGTTTGTTATCTTGGAATTGGTTTGAAAATGATTCGTTTTTACCTTGGGCGTGAGTAGAAAGTTTGGATCCGAAGAGATTTTCCCATGTTTCTGGCATTGGTGGGTTTCTGAGCACATAAAATAGGGAGAAGACAACTATGGACAGTAAAAGTCATTTTCCCTGAAAAAAACAAATATCATCTTCTCTCTATAACTCTGGACGGTGAACGACATTTTTCATCTAGCATCATTGGATCTTAAAAAAAAATCTGTTTCCCAAACTCTTTTTAAAAATGGATTCTAATGAACCCTATTAGGGATTTGCCTTCAGAGTTTTAACAAAGTGAGAAATGCTTCATGCATTGCAATCTGGGAAGGAAGGCTTTGGGTCTCCCTGTCCTTTGCCCTGAGAGCTGGGCCTCTGTGGGATTGTCCCACCAGGCCGAGCTGCTCTGAGGTGGCGGGGAGGCTAGTGCCACCTAGGTGGAAGAAGAACATGGGTTGGGGCAGCAGGTCAGCCCGAGGTAAGTGGGGTCCCGGAGCCAGCGTGGCCCACGGCTGCAGAAGGGCACCTCTGAGGGCCGCTGCTGGCCTGACACCCTGAGCGCCTGCACTTGAGGGAGAACTGGATTCATCCATGAACACGACAGATAAAGGTCAAGTTCTATAAAACTTTTCTGGCTCTGAAAACATGCAGTAACTACTTAGAGCACCTTTCTTCATGCTCAACAAGCTGGGGAAAAAACGAGACTTTTCCCTTCTCTGCATTCACACAGATCTTCCTCACTTAAATAAGATTTATTTATTTTACTTATTTTTCTTGCAAATTACCCAGAACATTGGGAGTTAGTTAACGTAAAACAGTAGTAGTTTTCACTTTTCCTTCTTGCCAAAGCTCAGTTTCATACCTCAAACGGAAGACTGAATTCACAAAATGATGGTTGGTTGTCTGTGATAGGACATCATTCTGGTCTGATCAGGTGGGTCTGGGGGCTCAAACTGCCACGAGGAATCATGCTTGAGTTAAAGACAGCCCAGGAAAATGTTTTCCCATTCTTGAGCGTGCTGCTGGCCCATATCTGGTGGTTACTGAATACCGCATTTGGGCCAGTGACTGGGACCAGCAGCTGTGGAGTCCATGGGCCCAGGTCCCTGGTTCTCAGGTAAGTCTGCCCACCTTCCTGCAGGACAAGTGAGGTGTGAACTGTTTAGTAACAGCATAGTGTAAACTGAATTTGTTTAGGAAGGTTTTTCACTGATAGGAAGTAATTGCTTGAATAGTAGAAAAATCTAAATCAATGTCTTTTTTTAAAGATGTCAAAAATGGTGCCGCTGCTGATATAATATTTCTAGTGGATTCCTCTTGGAGCATTGGAAAGGAGCATTTCCAACTTGTTCGAGAGTTTCTGTATGATGTTATAAAATCTTTAGCTGTGGGAGAAAATGATTTCCATTTTGCTCTGGTCCAGTTCAACGGAAACCCACATACCGAGTTCCTGTTAAATACGTATGGCACTAAGCAAGAAGTCCTTTCCCATATCTCCAACATGTCCTATACTGGGGGCAGCAATGAGACCGGAAAAGGATTAGAATACGTAATACAAAACCACCTCACTAAGGCTGCTGGAAGCCGGGCCAGTGACGGCGTCCCTCAGGTTATCGTAGTGTTAACCGATGGACACTCCGAGGAAGGCCTTGCTCTGCACTCAGCGGAACTTAAGTCTGCTGACGTTAACGTGTTTGCAATTGGCGTTGAGGATGCAGATGAAGGAGCCTTAAAAGAAATAGCAAGTGAACCGCTCAATATGCATGTTTTCAACCTAGAGAATTTTACTTCACTCCATGACATAGTAGGAAACTTAGTGTCCTGTGTGCAGTCATCCGTAAGTCCACAGAGGGCTGGGGACACGGAAACCCTTAAAGACCTCACAGGTAACGGCAACACTGCCAAGCTGCGCCCTGCCCTGCTGCTCTTTGCAGATGAGCTTGGCCACCGCTGGCCTCAGAGCGACACTGCGGCTGCAAGGTGCGGGCGGGTAGGGAAGAGATGAATGTTCACGGGTTTAAAAACAAAGGTTTGAATTCGACTGTTCTTTACAGTCCGCTTCTTAACTAGGGCGTACACCTATAGCTACACCTACATGCAAGAGCAGTTTTTTTATTAAACAACTCATACTTTAACTCTGAAAAACAATGCATTCTGATATCCCGATCCCACAAGAGATCTCTCTGCCTTTCTCAGAAAAGGAAGCCTCAGAGTGGCTGGGAAGGGGGGTGTCTAACAAATCCCCTCCCATCTGTCATCAGAAGCGTCAAAGAAAGCTCCATGTCAGAAAGTGCATGAGCTGAGGGGGACGGAGAGCGTCCACTTTTGTGTCCAGTGGGACAGCAGAGAGCACCTCTCTTCTGCTCCATGGAATTTATGTCAGAGAATGGACAGAATTAGAATTGTGAGAATCCTTGGCTATGGTCTAGTCCAAATCTATTTTGAAGAAGTTGAGTCCTGGATGGCAGTGACAGAGCCAGCACTTTGGGCTTCTTGCTTATTTCTGTGCCTGTCCATGGCTGTGTCCACAGAGGCCCTGCTGATCCTAGTGGCCCCCATCACTGCTGCTCCCGAAGCGTGGGCAAGTGTGGCCATGACATTGGCATGTTCCTGCACGGTAACCAGTCAGGCCCATTGGCTCTCCTTCCAGCGCTAAACGCCTAAAAGACCGATGTGGAAGGAATTTGACAAGTAAAATTTCAAAAAGTATCTTTCCACGGCAATTTCAATGAAAGCCAGAGCTAGGCTTTCTCATCAGCGATGGGCAGGCAGAGGGACCACCCTGTGTGAGAAAACCAGTCCATGGGGCCATTTGGGAGCTGTCAGCAAAGCGTCCTGAGCAGAACAAGGGCTCAGGGAGGAACTGGGGGAGGAGTGAGCTCCAGAAAGGGGAGACGTGTCCTCTGAGCCGGGGGAAAGAAGGAGAAAGAGGCTGTTTCTAAGATTTGAGGGGGATAAGAGGGATGCTGAGAAAGTGCAGGCTGAGTTGATGCCAGTCATCTCAGTAAACGCAGGGAAGCAGTAGGTTTGGGAGCTTGGAGAGACTGGGGTTATTTTGAACAGCGGCTACAGGGATGTGATGAGTGAGTCACAAAACATTCAGGATGTAGTAGTTGCTGACTCGCAGTGATGACCAGCTGTCAGAGATGACCAGCATTAGCAGGGACCCCTGCCTCTCTGCAGGTGTCTCGGGCACTCCTGGGATCAAGGAGTTTCCAGGTCTGGATCTCGCAAAGAGGGAATGACCAAGGGGAAAGAAGAACATTCTCCCGGGGAGGCAATCGGAGTGGTAGCTAGTAATTCCTGACATGTCCCGCCATGGAGTCCTGGCGGGGGCATCAGCTGGCGCTGGGTGGGCTGGGAGACTCTGAGGAGCCCAGAATGGCAGGCTGGGTGGGGTGAGCCCCGGAGGCAGCTGAGCTGTGAGCTGGGGGCACTGCCGGTGTGTGCAGGGGAGACCCCCGAGGGCGCCCATGGGGATGGAGGGGTTTCAGGTGGTGCTCACAGTGTGGTCCTCACGTGTGTGGGTGCTACAGACAGAGGCCACTGGGATGAGACGCTGAGGAGGATATCTGCGTAGACGGTAAAGTCTCCGGAGCTGACCACAGCGAGGACGTGACTGAAATCACTTAGGAAGGTGGGAGGACCTCGTCAGTGTCCTCAGCCACAATGAGGGAGTGGATAATTCTTTGAATGAAAAGGAACGAATGGGTGGCCAGGCCTGGGTCAGCTGCCTGGGCAGAGCGAGTGATCGCAGGCAGCAAGGTTTATGGGCATGTGTCCCCTAAGCTTTTAGAAATGGTGCCACCAAGAGGGCTGTGGCGATGGGACGTCAGGTGACCGACAGAAAGTCAGTCTTGTTAATTCGGTGCTGGAGGTGGAGGAGGGAGGAGGAAGAGCTGAGGCCTGAGGCCTGAGCCGAGCAAGCTCCAGGGCCTGTGGCAGGAACTAAGGATGGGCAGCAGGCGGCCGGGGAAGGCAGAGCCCCTGGAGCGCCACAGAATGACGGGCCTTGCAGGGAAACAATACTGGATGGCGGTTTTTCCTAACGGGGACTCAGGAAGCAGGAGATGGCAGAGAGACAACTAGACCTCAGCAGAAAGGAACCAGCTCTCTTGGGCAGGCAGAGCTCGGTTAAGAGAAGAGTTTCGGAACCAGCCTACCCGGAGCGTTTGAGAAGTTGCTCATGGAGACTCCCCAGTGGGTGCCGTGACTTCGGCAGAGCTGGGAGTGCGAGTGCGATGCCCTGGCCAGTGGGTCAGCTTCTCAGTAGGAAGGAGGCAGAGGCAGTCTGGGTTATTTATCTGTGACACTGAGAACTGTTTCCTGCTTCCAAATGAAAGTGCCTCATCTCCGGCACCAGGACATAGACATCAACACTGCCAGATTACAGGACGAGAAGGTGGGTGGCCTTAGAATCACCCAACCAAACACTCCAGGTTACGAGAAAAGGACAAGAGGGAATCTGTAATGACCTGCTCTGTCACCGCAATAGGCTCGGTGTCAATGATTCCCAATCCATCACGTTTGAATATAGGGATGATAACAGACATGTTCAAAAATTGTGCAAGGGATCAGTGGAGAAATGGGGCATCTTTTTGTTGATGTTTTGGCAAATTCATGAAAAAGAACAGATGAATTTGCCTTTATATTTAACCACTGTATAAATGGACAAACAATGAGATTGCCGTAGTGAATGCCAAATGAGCCCATTGACATAGTATGTTTCCACACGGATGACAAAACCTTTGTTTTTATGCCAAGAAAGCATCTCTGTCTTCTAGTGTCCAAGCCACTAGCAGCACCAGGGTGGACTATTAATCCATTCATGTTTTCTTTTCTAATTAACGTCACTCTGCAATTCCTCTAGTACCATGTCCTGCTGCATGTTCCACAGCACAAAAATAAAATAATAATAATAATAATAGTAAGTCTCTGCTTGTAGTTTTTTGAAAAGGCAGCTAGAAGGGCATTATAGAGATTGCTAACGAGTTAAGGCCTTTCCTTCTCATGACGTGGGTTACTAGGTAACTTTTCCCCGCAGACTATTCTTGATTGTAAACCATATGTAGGAATAAATGATCGCCACTGTTCTAATGAACTCTACTCAATCTGCGATCAATCTCAAATGGTTGCGTTTTTAAAAATCCCTTTGTCTTCCTTTTAAAAATGGATATAACTAAGATACAAAACCTTTGTTCTGACGCAAAAGCTCAAGACGATGGTGAGGGTTTCAGCATGAGGTTCCTTTTCTTTCTTTCCACAACATATGAAGATTTGAAGATTTTGTGCAGCATATCTACTATTTCGTGTTTTGCCTAGGACATAAAAATTTGAACTTTTTTTCCCTTAACAAAAGGAAGCATCACGCGAGCTAAGAAGGGCACTACGCCCACACCAGCGTGCTCAGGAAGACAGCATTTCCAGTGCTGTTGAAGGAACCTGTGATTTTTCTTTGGACGCTGAGAAACCTTTCCATAGGAAATGCCACAGAGGATGTGGTACATGAGCTATAGATGCAGAAAACCAGACAACTGCAAACACTGCTGGGTGTTGGCTAGATCTGATGGCGCTAGCGCGATATGGGTGGTTGGCACGCCGTGCTGTGCGCAAGAGCTCGCGGCTCCCATGCCCCTTCGAGGCTTGGCTCTCCTGGATAACACGGCATGTTCCCCTGTGTCCCGCGAGTGTGTGTGTAAGATGGGAATGTTTTTGACTCAGTGATGACAAATTATCCAACATTTTTCTATGACCCACTGCTGTAGGTGGTCAGTCTTTTAGAAGCGTTCAAGGACCTCACTTTACGGCTCATTTATCTTATTTACACTAGTACAAATTTCAACCAAAAAGTAAGTAATAAATGAAAAAGAAATAGTGTTATCCTGCAACTTGACTTAGGAATCATTTTTTTTTAATTGACCATAGGTAATCCTTCTTTTAAATGTCCCGATACGCTGAGTAAGTGGCACCTCCTCTCGTGTCCCTCAGGGTCACTGGTTTAGGCCTGGGAAGCGTTGAGGAATTCTGTGGTGTGATTTGCAGAGCTTCTGCTTATACGATGATGTGGGCCACTTCTGTGGCCTGCTGGTAACCCACACTCCCTGGCACCACGCCCTCCCAAGGATCCTCCAGGAAGCTTACGTTTTGGCCAGACAATGGCAAATGCTTTGGAGTTCTAAGCAAAGGCCTAGTCTTATTTGATACTTCTGTGTGACAATTATTTTAAAACACAAGATCTTAATTACTGCAGGAAATAATTATACTCCTCATTATATCTTCTAAGAAGGATTGTGATAGCAACATTTTCCAGTTAATGTATTTCCCTATGTAAAAAATTCGTCTGCAAAGATGTTGTCAGGGACTTTTGTGTACATGAGGGAGAAAAGAGAGCAGGTCCAACTCCAGTGACGTTTGGGATTGCACAATGGGAGCACTTTGGTAAGAATGTAATTCCACTCACGCAGAACTCTTCAATTTTATGAGACAAGCTTCGTAGCCTTTTCCACAGTGAGAATAAAAACAATTTTTCTGGCACAAGGAAAATTAATTTTAAATATAAAATGCTCACTGTCATTAAAAAGATCAGAATGAATGGCCTTACATATAATATTACAGTTATATCCCAAGTGTAGCTTTTCTGAAATCCCAGATAAATATATAAGCTCAGGTAACAACTCTTCCTATTCCGAATACATAAGTTGTTAAAAATATTTACCAGGGTAATTTTGCTTTTCCTCTAGTTTAAATCAGTATAATGTAAACATTTTAACTGAGCCTCTGAAATTCCCTGCCCTGGTGTGATGACTTACTGATTGGCACTCCTTGCTCTGGGCTTCGCGTAACCCCCGTTCTCAGTAATGAAATGGAAGCTTCCGGTTTACCATTAGCCGTTTTTATGTCCTTAGTATAAAACTCCAGAGCTAATTCTGAGTAGGGGCTTCTTAGATGTTCATGGTCCTGCTAGGTAATTAGCTTAGGATGTCATAAAAATAAGGTTGGATAATTATGTCATGACTGGTTTCATATCACCCTGTTTAACGTTGTTCTGCATTACGTGATTGGATAGAGAGATAATGGCAAAAATATATGAACAAAGCACGTAGCCCCATCCCAGACCTACATTTGCGTTTCATACAACAAAACATCATGCAAGGAAAGAAAATCAAACAAAAATTCATCAAAATATGTCTAAAATGAAACCTTTAAATGTAGTCTGAGTTTGATTCGCAAAGTTGCATATAGTTGGCCATTTTGGTTTTCAAAGAAAAAAAGAAGAAATGACGGTGGCTCCAGAAATCAAGTGACATACTGGGATGACGAGTTCCCAAAGTGTGAATCTGAGATTCTGTTTGTTGCTGTGGCTTTGTACAAAAAAATTCTCACAATCGTTCCTGGAGGCAGGAGAAATGACCAAAAATTAGAATTCACCTTTGAATTTTTGTTACTCGACTCATTATATTCTCCAACTATATTTCACTCCAAATTTAGTAGAAATTTCTTCCATATGTACCCAAGATTTCTTCCTCAGAAAAGTGACTTTGATATTTTGAAATTTAACTACAAAAATGGCGCAAATGAAAAATTGCTGTAAATGCTGCTACGTTGCACCGTAATTTCTAAGAAGTTGCCTCTTATCCATTCAGAATGCAGAACTAAAAGAGAATTTCACCTTCCTTAATCGACATGTGTTTCATTTGTCCATATTTCGTGTTTCTTATTGGTTTCCAAAGAAACATGTCAGAACACTGAATGATGCATGTGGTCACTTGTTCTAATGCTTTCACATTTTTTGCGTTTCTTTCTTTTAAAGCACAAGACTCTGCTGACATTATTTTCCTTATTGACGGATCAAACAACACCGGAAGTGTCAATTTTGCAGTCATTCGCGACTTCCTTGTAAATCTCCTTGAGAGACTGTCAGTCGGAGCGCAGCAGATCCGAGTGGGGGTGGTCCAGTATAGCGATGCGCCCAGAACCGTGTTCTCCCTGGACACCTACTCCACCAAGGCTCAGGTTCTAGATGCAGTGAAGGCCCTCGGGTTTGCTGGCGGGGAGTTGGCCAACATCGGCCTGGCCCTTGATTTCGTGGTGGAGAACCACTTCACCCGGGCAGGGGGCAGCCGAGCAGAGGAAGGGGTTCCCCAGGTGCTGGTCCTCATAAGTGCCGGGCCTTCTAGTGACGAGATTCGTGACGGGGTGGTAGCGCTGAAGCAGGCTAGCGTGTTCTCATTCGGCCTCGGAGCCCAGGCCGCCTCCAGGGCAGAGCTTCGGCACATAGCTACCGATGACAACTTGGTGTTTACTGTCCCGGAATTCCGTAGCTTTGGGGACCTCCAGGAGCAATTACTGCCGTTCATTGTTGGCGTGGCCCAAAGGCACATTGTCTTGCAACCGCCAACCATTGTCACACAAGGTATGTATGCTTTTCTCGCCATGGGTGTGGGACTGGGGTGTTTGTGTCTTGGTTTTCGTAGAAGTGAGGTGGGCACCAGAGTGACCCGCCTTGGGAGAACCTGTAAGTACCCGCAGCCCAGTCCTTCCCCGGAAGCTAGCTCCCGCGTGTGATATTCCAGTTGCTGCAGTGTTTGGAAAAACTGAAGATCAATGGGTGGATGGAAAGCTCTGGTAGAAGTATGAATTGTTGAGAAAGTGTGCTTTTAAAGCTAACTCAACAAACCTGTTACTCTGAGATTATTCAACATCCATGTTATTTATAATCCAGTCGTCTTAAAGATGGATTTGAGGGGCTCATTGCAATTCTGAGAAAACTACCCCAGGACAATGCATTGACCTCTAAAAGTCAGCATGTTAGACGTGTGCTTTCCAAAAAGCAGTGGAGGAATGAGGGTGTCTCCTCAAAGTCCTCTCGTGCCGGGATACTGAGAGGTACACTTCTGAAGGTAAGAAATAACAGGGCACCCACTTGATGGAGTATCTGTAAAAATTTTTTTCCCCTTGTTTGTCAAGTTTAGGAGCAATTCTTCTGAGTGGTAAGATTATGATATATACTCCAATGGAAGGCCTTTGGTAAATAGCCAATTAGAATAATTTAAAAAACATAAAACAACCAACCAAGTCATGTAACAAACATGTACTTAAGAGACATGGTAGGCATTCAAACGGCAGGTTCCTCCAGCTCATGAGCTGTTTTCTGAGACATCAGCCACTTTCCGACTGCATCAGTTTCAAGACCTAGGTCAAGCCAATAGGATGTCACTCAGTAAATTAGGGACACTGGGGCCCCCAACATTTTCCAGAAGCACCCAATTCACTTCCTGGTGTCGTGTACGCCCTAGGATGCTCTGAGAAGATTAGTCCCTGAATGTAAGACCTTGCTCTTCACTGTCCTCCAGCATATGAGCTCAGCGGGAGTGAGGCTCACGTAGACCCTGGGTATCACCTGCAACCAGTCATTTACATTTCCTTGTGAAATAACATACTTCACAGCTCTTATTTGCTGACTTCATAAGGAAAGGCTGAATGTCTGGGTCTATAAAATAAATATTGTGATAAAATACTGCTTTACTGGCTGGACGTGGTGGCTCACACCTGTAATCAATCCTAGCTTCCTGGGAGGCCGAGGCGGGCGGATTGTTTGAGCTCAGGAGTTCGAAACCAGCCTGAGCAAGGGCGAGACCCCGTCTCTACTAAAATTAGAAAGAAATTAATTGGACAACTAAAAATATATAGAAAAAA